>VZTL01006044.1:0-10853 GCA_013400535.1 Scopus umbretta | reverse complement strand
CCCCCCCCCCCCCTTTCCTCACTGGACATAAAAGACAATGGAAGGGATAGGGCCAAACTGCTCTTCTGCAGACAAGAAGCTAATTGTCTAAAAACAACATGTCATTCAAGACCATGGGAGACTGAGGACAGTGGCAGGAGCATGAATATACAAAAGCGCCTACTGTTAAGGCCACAGCTTTAAGTGTTTAAATTCAAATCACATTCCCATTTGAGGTTCAAATTTATAGCAAGAACATACACACAAGGGTTTCAGTGTTTTATATAAATTTCATCTGGCTTCTTAGGGTATTCCTGATGGCAGCACATCAGAGCTGAGTGCAGGGGAGACTCACTTTCCTTGCTGTATGAAGTAAAAATACTGAAGTAGGTTAGTTTGGTTTGGTTTGATGTGCTCTCTGTTAGTAAATAGAGCAGCCTGTCATATCTAGGCTCTGGTTTTCCTATTGTGAGCTCAGTTCTTGGCTCAAAATGCTATTGTTCTTGGACCTTTGCCTTGAGCTGAAGGGCTCAGATGTGGGGAGGAAGAGGAGGAACCAAGCTAAAAATAAAGTGAAACAAAATGCTGTTTATTGCTATGGGGTAGATAATGCTTTCCTAGATGTCTCTGCAGTCCCATCCTTGCAGGCAGTGTAGACTGGCACAGTTTGCTTTCACACGCAAGAGGTGAATATCTGTATCCCTTACCACCTTCCTGATGTTTTGCTCTGCGCTCTAACAGCGTTTGCTCACACCAGTCACAGCAACAGTGAGAGAAACAGACTCCACTTTCCATTACGTGTCAAGCAAAGAACATTTGCATCGCAGATGCAAGAGACAGGTCAAGTTCCTTTGGTCCTTTGTGTTCCTCAGTGCGATCCCACGGTGCCTGCTCCTGCCGTTGCCCTGTACCAATGGGAAATGTTGAGATCCACATGGGCTTTTTGGTAACTGCAGCACACAATACCTGTGCATACATGTGTACGCTCTGCTCGGAATGATACCTGGACCAAAAGCACTATCCGTCTCCATTCGTTTACCCATCTCCACAACTGGGCATCCCATGAAGCACTGAAGGCTGCGGATGTAAGGCGGTGAAGGAGATATTTCTGCACCAAGGGCTGCAGCGCTCGCTGCGACAAGACTTCGTGCACGCAGGAGCTGAGCAGATGTTAGATTGCTTATGGGAACAATGAGAATATCCCCAATTACATCAGAGGAACTGTAAACTAGATGTGAAGCAACTGCCAATAGTCAGGATTTAGAAGAAAGCCTCTTCTGGACAGGACATTCCCTCCTTGCCCATTTTTGGGCTTTGAGTACGTGCCACTAAACGCTCTGCTATCAAACTCTGTTGGTGCTGGGTACAGGGCTAAAAGCATAGGGTTGAATCAGTGCACAAATTGCCCTGCTTCAGTATAGGTACCATAGAGGCCGGTAAAATATTCGATGTTTAAATATTTTTTCCATGAAAATCACTCAGCTGTGGTTATCTTTGACCAGTATGTCAACATCCACCATCACATGGATAAACAGTGGCCGAGGAAAGATCACAGAGGCCACATCTTCTGCCTCTCTAGCCATGCTGCTCTTGCACTGATAAAACATTCCTGCAGCTGTACAAGCTCAGAGAAATGGATAAAGGGTTTTTCTCAGTGGTATAGTTTAATCAGATTGTTGTGAATAGTTTATGTATGGTATCAAGAGCACGAGGTGCTCAATTTCTTGAAATGTTTGAACAAGCAGAATATCAGAAGTGTTTAAAGTTTGGAGCTTAGTGTCTCAGTAACAAGGCACAGTGCATTTTCAGACATTTTAAAGACCTATTAATAATAATATTCCTCTCTGAGTAAAACACACAGCACTGATGATGCCTCTGGGGTCCTATCCCTACACGTACTGCTTGTGCTCATCAAGTGGGCCAGCTGCTATCTCCTGAGGACCCAATCAGGCTATCTGCACAGAAAATTCCCAGGTCTGACATTCGAGTTTGGGTGTATTATTAGCACATCCCATTTCTTCTTTTAGGGCAGTTAATTGAGAAGCTGCAGCAAAGCTGCTTTTTCCTGAATCCCTAAAATCTTGGAGGTCCCTTTCCCTTTGCAGCAGTAACTGATAACGTGTCAGATGGCCTCTGAGAACAGTGCATTATTAAAAAGCAGGCACTCGAGTACTGGTTTCGTGAGCGGGAGTGACGCTAAAGGGCAGACAGGCAAGTCCCTTGTGCAGAAACCTCAGACTGGGCATGACTGCCCTGGTTGCTAAATGCAGCTGTTTTGCTTTCACAGCTAAAATAGGGGTGTGCTTCAAGTGTCTTATTCTCAAGTCCAGAAAAAGGGCTTGTGCACCCAAAGCGATGGATAATTTTCTTCCTGCGTGGGCGTGCTCTAATAAAAGATATAATCTCTTCTCGCAAGCTTTGTCTCCTTTAGTGGAGAAAAGGCAACAATAATTTTACTGTCATGTGGGTGGGTAAAGTGCAGGAATTGCCCATCTACATCCCAGTCCTGCGCCTTACCACTCTAGAAAATGGGTGGTGAATAAAAGATCCCTGAAGTAACCCCTTCCTCCACCATTTAAAAAAATGAAGATATTTTGTTTCTCTCTTTCCGGGGCATTTCGTGCCCCACTGCTTACTAAACCTTAAACCACTTTCTTCCCCTCAGCTTCTGTGTGCTTCACCTGTGCTGGTACCTGCAAAGAGCTGCTGGCCAGCTGAGGTTCATGTGTCGGCTCCCTCCCTGCTGCCACTGGAAACGCAGGTCATGGGGACAGTGTTGTTTGCACGTCGTCATCTGGGACAACTCTCCAAAGACTCATCTGGATGCAGGATGAGGATGCGGCTCATGCACCGGCCTTCCTCCCCACTGCTGTCAAGTTGAAGTGACTCATTCTTCCACCCCACCACTACAAGAGTGGTGGTTTTTGGTCAGTCCTAACCTTGTAACGTGAGGGGTTTGGAAAAAAAATAAATATGAAAACAGCAGTAAGCCAGCAGTACTGTCTGTGCTGAAGGCTTGCCACCCCTCACTGGCTGGGATCTGTGCTACAATCTGCAGCCACCAGCTGCTGAAGAAGCTTGTGAGCTCTAGCTTCAGTATTATGGGCAGCAAATTACTATTGAAAGGAAAAATCCTGTATCAAACCAACTTCAAAACCAAAACAGGAATGAGGGTAGCATCTGGAAGTGTGTGCTGAGCCTGGCTGAACTGGACAATAGACACCCAAGCTGAATGGGGGAAAGCGAGCAGTGCTGCCTTGCTTGTGCCAGCTGAAGGTCTTGCGTACCTGCTCAAAAGGGCAGATCCATCTCACTCAAAGTCTGCAAGATGTGACTCTTGGAAAAATAAAGGCAGTGGGCTTCATTCCTTCTGTGAAGTAGCTCAGTGGCTTCATTGAACCTCTGGAGGTACAGCACAGGTGAAGTTGGCTCCTTTGTTTAAAACCTTCACCTTACTATCAAGATTGTTATAAATCCCAGTCACAAATTAAATGTTGTATTACTCTTATTCAAATTCTGTCTCTTCAAAGTGGCTGTTTATTTAAAAAAAAATCAATTTTGTCATCATTTTCTTTACCCTCCTTTTCTCACATGGAATCAAATCAAACTCCGTCCTCTGGTTTTATTACAGAGTGCTGTTACAGAAGGTGATTAAGGTTTTTTTAACTGGCAGCTACAGAAGTATTGCTTTCATTGCACAAAACGTGTGATGGATATCGAAAACACTTTCAACCAGTTGTTTGCCTTGTTTGATTTGTGTGGCACAACTAATGTAATAACATCTTTGCAAATTACATTAATTATGACTTTCCCTTGTGTTATGGAAACAGAAAGAAGAGCTGAAAAAGCTCTTAGAATATAAAAGAATATAACAGCAGCAATTTCTGATGTCCCATACTTTGCAATGTTCAAACCAATTATCACGTCAGTAAAGACATGAAAAACAGTTTCACTGTTACAGTCATTACTGAAAATACATGGTTGTAGTTCTTGCAAATGTGCTATCTACATTAACACATATCTTAGCGAATGCCAAAAGAATTTACTTAAAAGAATCTTGTATTTTTCAAGCAACCGCAGTGGTGATAAACAAGTGCTCTTGCTTCTGTGGTCATAGCTTAAATTCATCTTTCAAGATGAATATCTGAATTTGAGCCTGTTGATTGATGCAGATTTTAAATCTGTATTGTCATAAATTTGACTTAGCAGCTGGAAAACATGTTTAAAGCTGGGGAGAACTTAATATGAATAAGAGGATGTGTGAGGAGCTGATTAATACTACTGGGAGCAGAAAGCTCAGGTTTCTTCAATTAGTACAAGCAGTACATTCGCATCCACATCTTAAGACAGGGACCTGGGAGTGACTAAAGGCTGTTTGTATAGAAATTTTTATTGGTAGAATTTTGTCAGCAAAGACCACAGTGGAGAGAGCCTATAATGGCAAAACTAATCTTCTTCCTTGAGAGCTAAAATCCCCCGATCAATGTAATTAATACAGTAAAAAGACTGTACTGCTGCTGTGAGTTGTGCATGTGTCAGGGACTATTTTGCCAGCATTGCTCCAGCAGCGGGAGAGCCTTTTGCTTGTTCTTGTAGCTCAATGAAGAAGCAGGTCACCGCATCTGCTCAGTCACTCCTTGACAGGCATGGATTTGAGCAGGCAGAGGCAAACAACAAAGTGCTCCCGGCGAGAGCACCAAGCAGCATGCTACGCTGTGGGGTATCTGTTTGTCCTTGGTGTGATCACCACGGCAGGTTTTAGCTTTTCAGCTCAAAGCTCTGTCTAGTAATGAGAAAGACAAGTTCTTGGTCTGCAGTTTCACCAATACTTTAATCCAGCATCATCTGCCACCAAGAAAGGCAGTCCCTCCCGCCTACTGTGCTCTTCTAGCCACTGTGTTCCACAGCAGTTTTGTGTTCAAGTCTATATGGGACCCAATCTAGATCAAAGATGATGATTTTCTCTCAGCCTTTAGTTAGGCTGCGTTTCCCATTGAGCTCTTTGCTGTGTTAAATTCACCCCAAGAAACTTCAAAACAGGGGGACGCCCTGCCAAGCAGGCTCCTGCCGAGCCGTGCTGTCCAATACACATGCTCCACTGAAGACTGGTTTCAAAGTGTGGCTTTGACCATGGATGGAAGTCTTCACCTGAGCAGCCTGAAGGTGGCTGGGTGGAGTGACTGTACAGTCATGTAACTGGGAGGAAAATTTGGCTGCCTGAAGTCTGCCACGTTACTTTAAATGTGATTAAGCATTAAGCCTTATTTTAGTTATAAAACTTAATGAATCACTGCTACAGAGGTGTTTCAGGAGTCCTGCTGGCCTCTGTTGTACTTCATAAAGTTCCTGAATGATCCTCTGCCTTATTTTGGTTTCATTCTCATGGGAAAAGCTTACCCTTTCAGTTTCTTGTAACTCATTAAACACTGACAGCTGACAAGTTGTTGTACAAGACATGGGAAAAGAGAGCAGGAAAATTCAGAAGAAACATAAGGGAGGATGTCCCCCCCCAGTAACCAGAAAGCAGCTCTAAGTGGCAAAACCATGAGACTCGCATCAGCCTCATGTTTTCTGGATAAACAAAATGAAGCTGATTTACACCGACAACTAAATTGTGTTTCTGCTGAGTCCAGCTGCAAAGTTTCCATTTGCCATCAAATTCAGCGTCTTGGATTCGTATGTGCGATATCCCCTGAAGACGGGGGAGCCAGCTAACTCACAGCAAGGTCAGCCTAATTTTTCGTTGTGAACCAGCCCATGGTTTCAGGGTCACGCTTACAGTGGTGCTGATAGCAGCGAGGCTGCGCTGGCATAGCGATGCTGTCATCCTCCACCTCGCCGTGGGTTGCAACCAGGCCTGATGCACGTCGATATTGTTGACGTTACGCCTGATTTGTCACACACGTGTAACTGCCCTGCCCGTCCTCATGTCAGAATGGTCCCTCAGAGTGACGTTTCTGGACTCTTTATTTAATTTTTATCATCCATGGAAGGGGTAAACAAAGGAAGCTAGGAGACAGATGTGCGGCCGAAACACACACACAAATCCTTCTAATTAGCTCAGTGGAGCTGAACTAGTTACATCAGGAGAAAAATTTCCCTTTCTTCCCAGGTCAGAAATTGAGACCTGCAGTCTGGCTCGCCTATCCCCAGCCTGACTGCTGTCATATGCTCCCAGAAACACAATTTCTGTATTTTCAAAAAGGACTGGTGGAGGTGATTGGTCCGAGGGAAGAACTGGGAGCTTGGCTGCCCAGCAGTCAAAAGCTCGTGCACCGAAAGAGGAATGATGTCCATTAGCCGCCTTGCTGGCTGCTGGGTTTCTTCCCAGGCACCTGGGTGGCCAAGTGTGGTAGAGTGCAAGGCGCTGACCTGGTCGTCTTGCATGTGGCAAGAATGCACATTCATGACACCGGGAGGTGACGTGCCCCAAAGCCAAGTGCTGCCACACTGGCATGCGCAGACGTGGCATGGAACCAGCCAGCAAAAGCCTGGTTAGATGTAATCCTATGCATCTCATCGGCCCCCTTCTTAACGGATGCTTTGCTTTTTTATTATAGGGGGTAGTAAATAAATACATTTATATTTTTATATAATCAGCAACAACATAACTTTAGGGACTTCCTGAAAATCCAAAAATCTGATGTAGAAACGAGCAAAAGGACAACTAACTGTCGTGGTTAAAAACTCAGGGCTGTTCATTGAAATTTTACCTCATTTTTTAAACAAAGTCATCAGCTGTGATTGCATCCAGTTTGAGATCATTGCCATAATTAATTTTAATTAAAGTATATTTAATTTAAACCTTGAAAAGTTTTTTCATATCATTTCATACTGCCAATATTCATGTATGATAGAACATCACTCACGCAATTTTGGAGTTCGATGTTGAGTCATACAGCGCCTGCTAGCTTAGCCATGCTTTGAAAATTCAAAATACACTCTTGCAAATAGGTTGCAGCGAATGCCAATACAATGATTACATAAGGCAGAGGAATCTACTGACGTGCATAGCTGCATTTTTGTGAAATACCACATCACACGTGTCCTCGCACATGCCAGTATGTTTTTGTGGCATACTGTGGATTGATTTTTCTGTGCCCTTATCAAACTTTTCCATGATTATTTCAGTTTGAGGTGGCAATGCAGGGTGGACAAGGCTTTGATCCACACTTCCAAAATCTCTGTGGCACTGGCCATTGGACTGGCAAATTTATCTCCTGCTTCCCCAGATTGGAGCCATCCTTAAGCAGTTGCTGGCTCCCAGCAGCTTCCAGCCCTGACTGCTGTGGTGTTTGCTTTTGGGAAGCTGTGAAAAACAATGAATACAGCTACAACTGACTTGCGAGTCAGTCAACTGACTTGAGAGAAACATTTGGTATGGTAATACAAATGTTCCTGGCAGAACAGTAGCAGCCAGCTTAATAGCTAATTTGCTTTATTCTTTCCGAGCGGTATCTATACATTTCTTTGGAAGCAGGCTGTGGGGTCAAAGCAAGTGGTATTATTCCCTTCCTGCCTCATATAAAGCTGACACAGAAATCAGAAAGCAAGCAAGCATATAAAGTTGTGATGCTGTTGATCAGCTTATGAAAATATCATTCGGATTTAGTAGAAAATGAAACAGAAGTATTTCTTTTATATATTTGAAACAGTCAAACAAATGTATAGACAAAGTAAATTATTTACTGTACAAACCTCCGTATAAGCAGGTCACTGTGTCTAGGTAAAGCTGCAAATAACATTAATTGAAAAATGTATTGCTTCTCTTCCTGAAATTTACTGCCACCTTGAATTAGTATTCCTCACGGTACCTGCTTGTCAAGCACATGGCCAGTAAATAACGCGGGTGGTGTAAACACAGCTATGTGATCGGGAAGTTAAAAAAGGTTTGGCAATGTCTTTTGGGGGGTCTTTCCGTTTCTCAGATTGAGAGTTTTTCCTACCCACAGAACTCTTAAGTTGTCTGTACAAGCCCCTGTTGGCTCAGCCAACGGTTCACCTCTGTTCTGCAGATTTTAGTCACATGAATCATTTCCAGTTCCGCTTTCCTATTGCCACTGGTTTTCAAAAAGGAGCGGGCGCGATCAAGAATATCCAGTGTTACTATTGTTATTGCTAAACCAAATGAGAATAAAGTTGAAAAGCTCTTGAATGGCCTCCTGGAAGCCAGTGTTTAACTCCTGGTGTTGGGATGAGAAGTGCAGATTTTTCTACACTCTGGGAAGCATCCAATACTAGTCTGCATTAGAATTGCTGAACTGACTGAACTTTGAGATCGAGCCAAAAGATTAATTCCTACTTTCCTGCCACAGCCTCCTTCTTCCTGGAACTGGAAAATGAGCCAAAACCCCCTAAGCACTGTGTCTGGCCTTTGTTGTTGGCAGCCAGGGCCCTCAGTGCACCCATTGCCTTGCTCCCAGGACCCCCACATGCCCCATTCCCATCCCTGGCTGCTCCTCACTTGCTGGCTGGATGGTTGTGGACCCACAATGCTGGGCCACCTCTTTCATCACCAAGCTGTTTGCTGGCATGGCCACCTGCCTTCATCTCTTGGGCAATTCATCCTAGCTTCCCTTTGTTAAAAAGCAAAAGTTTCGTTCTGATCATTCACAGTACTTTATTTTCAGTGTAATTGGGAAACTGATGAGCATTTGTCACATAGACGTGGACTTTGCAAAGAAAGATGTTGGAATTTTGTACAATGAACAGGGTGACCTTTACTCAAATGCTACCAAATTATACGCAGGTAAACAAGTAAACCTGGTTCATGACAAAAGGAGGTGGTGCTCCATGAAAGAAATGATGTACCTTAGGAAGTCTTTCCTAAAGGGTGGTGTTTGGAAGCAAGATGTTTTTATGAGTTCAAAGGGAAGATGGAAGAGTGCTTGGAGGAGAGACCCTTTAGTTACCGAAAGGCAAAGTGCACCAGGCTCAGGAAGCCCCCGAGCTGAATGTAAGCAGAGGCTGGGAGAATATTAGGGGGCAGAAGGATCACATACACTTGTGCTGCTCCTGCCTGCCCCTTACTGTCCACTTATGGCCATGGCTGGATACAGAATGATGGGCCAGAGGGACCCTTGGTTGGAGGGAGGGTGGCCACCTTGTCACCTCGTCGGTGACTTTCAGAAGCAAGACATAGCCGCTGAATGGTGGTTCACAGGCAGAAGTTACCCACTGTTGAAGTCCTGCCTCTGCAGGGGACAAGTTATTTCATTTCCATGCATAATGATTTAGTCTTCAAAATAGTAGGGCTCGGGGCAACACTGCTGCCTTCTCATGTTGATACTGGGCGACATGAAATAGTTTGTTGGTGATTGATTTGGATGGATGGCCTTATTGGTAGCTCAAACCTTCGGGTATAGGAACAGTGAATAATAGCAAAAATAATTTTTAACTTTATTTGACTGACTTTTTGCTTAAACATTAAGTAAATGAATAATCTTAATTAATTAGAAGTGATCTTTCAAAGTGAACAGAGCAAAATTACTTATTGTTGGTGGGAGTACTTATAGATCTATGAATAAAGATCTACACAAAAGCCTAATCCTACTTTCATTGTAATTTTACTCGTGTGCAATGTTTCTTTAGGTTAGAAGTTATACAAAATACACTGGTTTGTCTAACTTATCTTTCATAGGTTTGCACAATAATCAAGTGAACCCTTCAGTAAGGGGTAGCAGTTTCTATGCTTCATCCTGATCCACTGGAACTCTCAAATCCACATTGCAGTAAAGAAAGGAAAAACAACAGCACAGTTTCACACTCCTCAGAGATGCCAGCAGAATAACCTTCAATTTGGTCCACTTGATGATCTCATTCCATGTTTCCAGATCAAACCCGATTTGAGCAAAACATCAGTTCAGAGGGAATTAAATGCAGTTTTTCTTCATCGTGATAATTAATTAATTAAGACTTGTATTTTTCTCAGTCAGCTGAGTTTGAGGTTTTTCTCTTTGGTGCACCACGGGGGTCAGAGCCAGAACTGATGTCAAGTACACCAAAGTTAACACGAAACGTTAACGATGATTTGCATTTTATTTTGTTTCTCATCACGTTTCTCATCAGGTTCCCATCTCCTCACTGCCTCTCTCAGGATGAGCGTGTGCACTCTGTGTGGGCTGCAGGCTTTCCTCCATCCCCAGGTTTTGGCCAAGGCAGCTGCAATGGCTGGAGGCCTTGGCCTCTCTGGAGGAAGGCAAACAATGCAATTTCGTTAATGCAACATATTTTGTGTGTGTATTAAATAGAAGTATTTGAATCCTCAGCTTTGGAAGAGGCTCTTCCCATGCAGATGCCAGAAAGTGTGAGTCCTCTGGACAGCTGGAATCAGGTTCAGGCAGTGACCCCCACCAGTTGTTGCATAGATGTGCCTGTCAGGAACATTTAAAGTTTGGGAAGATCAACAAGCACCATCTAAGAAAGTCCTCCTCTCTTTGCCCAGGGCACAGCCCCTCCAGTGGGCAGTAGTACCAAACTCTGTTGGTTTCTAACTAACTCTCCAAATAATATAAATCTAGATTTCTGGTGATAAAGTGTAATGATCTATGGAAGTGGATAGCTGGTGCATGCCCCAGAGCCTGATTTTGATCTAAGTTATGCTGCTGTAAATCTGGAGTGACTTTGAAAAGACTGAGAGAGATACGACAGAGAAAGGACATGGGAAGCAATGCACTGAACAAGCAGAGCATGCAGGTCGTACCTCCAGATACTCTAACCTGAACAGTCACCTCTTTTGCTGGACTCCATGCACGCCTATAACAAAGTAGATTTATATTCAATATTTAGATATAATCTTACAGTTAAATTATATATATGCAAAAATATGTGTGTGTACATATTGTATATAAATAAATATATATGTACACACATAC
>VZTL01006037.1:24317-44371 GCA_013400535.1 Scopus umbretta | reverse complement strand
TTTTTTTTTTTTTAACAAAAAAGGTCCCTCCTTTTACTTGTAGTCATCACTGGCACTTTCAATACATTCCCAGTCGCTGTACCAGTGCCAACACTTACTGTCCTTCATGCGCCAGCCAGCAGCCTTTCAGGAACCCGGAGCCGCAGTCGGTACAAAAGAGCGCTGGCCTTCTGAACAACCCACGGCCTTGCTAATTCCCACCTCCTCCCTCCCTCATCTCACAGCTCCCTCTCCCCACGCCGCGGCACCGCGGGCGGCCCAGAAGCGTCCGTGCCTTCAGATACGTACTTGTGCCTTCAGCCTCGCGGGGGGCTGCCCGGGGCAGGTCCCCCTTTGCCCCCGGGGAAGCGGGGCAGTTCATAAAGCGGTTCCAGCGGGCCTGCCATGCTCTACTTTCTTGCAAATAACAGAGCTCGTTACACAACTGCTTAAGCTGATTTGATACAAGCAGCAAACAAGACTACGGCCCAGGAAGAAAAGCTTCTTGAGCTTGTCATTTAACATATGTAAAAAAGGGGACTGATTTATGTCAGAGCAGACTGAACTCCAGCGTCTAATCAGCATTTCGAGTCAGCCAGCTGAAGGTTTATCTTATTTACACTCCTTTTCCCTAAAGTCTTAGGGAGCACCCATCGGGAGCCAACTCCAGCGAGACAGAGCATCTCCTCTAAAAACCATTCCTTGGCAGGGGAGCGTTTCAAATCGTGCACACACCTGACTTCACAGGTGTGCCGTACAACCATTTAAGCGTCACACTGTTCGCAGTACATGGGGGTTGGGGGGGGTTGGATGGTTTGGTTTTCTTGTTTTGTGTCCGCCCCCCCAGCTACATTTTGTTGCAAAACCGCACACAAGAAGGACATTTTGAATAGTCATTAGAGCAGATTACTTGTTTGAAATACGGCTGATAAAGCACAGGGGAAAAGCATCAGAGTTATGGAAACAGTTTGGGTTTGTTAATCTAAAAATTAGTAAAGAGGAAGACTTTTCTATATTAAAAGATTATTTTTTTTTCTATATTAAAAGATTTCCCAAACACAGCCTATCACTTCTCCCAATCTCGGTCTGCTCTCCATAAGAGATCAACAACATTAACTGGCTGAATCTTTCTTTTAGGAGATTAAAGAATTTCAGCCTAAATAGAGTTCATAAAAACAGGCAACTAGCACATTTTAAAATGTAATAGCCAAGTAACATTGCAAATACACAAAATCTTCACTGTTCCCCACTGCAATGTGCTTGAATAGTGCCCAAAATGGGCACTACACGAAGGAAAAAAACCTGGAGTACAATGCTGAATGTACTTGAAACATTTAGATTTTAAAATGTAAACCATTCCCTGGTAATAACATGGCAATTTGCTGAATCTAGTAGCCCATAGGGGGTGCAGTACTATCATGCAGGCAAAAAAAAACAAAAAACCCCCCCAAAAAACCCCAACCAAACACACAACCCTCCTGCCATTGGTTTTTGACACTTGCTGGATGGCTTCACATGCTGTCAGAGGGATCCTCTCCAGCACGAGGAACCGGGATAACGGGAAACCCGCTCGGAGTCACACGAAATGGGTTCACGACAGCAAAGTCGCAAGCTGAGGTGGGCAGGAGAGCCTCCACCGACACAAACCCCCTCAGCGTAAGCGCTCATAATCCAACACGAGACATACCGGCTATTTCAGCTCATGTAGTGTGGACCTTGCAGCCTTCCCTGTGTGGAAGTTACCACCACCACCCCCAGCTGCGTCTTGATCAAAAGCTGTATTTCATCACTGATCAGGTGTGACTTCCCAGCCCAAAATATCCACTGCCGGCAGTAGCCATTACTATACACTATAGCCATACTATTGCGTTTAGGAAAGTCACAACGCTGTTTAGCGAAATGCTAGTTAGAGGACTATTGCGAGAAGAAATGGAGATAGATACCGACGCAGAGATTCCAAAAAAGCAGTGGCGATAACACACAAAAGAAAAATTGTGCTTCTGCTCCACGGTCAGAGTAGAAGTGTTGTCAAGATACGAAATCCATAGCAAAGAATAACTTTCTATTATATTATTTCTTTTCCCAATAGGGTTCATTAAAATTACCAAAAAAAGACCACTTTCATCACAGTGCCAAGTCTATGAATTACATTTAAATTGGATCCAGGAAGTTTCCGAGAAAGGGCGCTATTTACAGCGTACGCAAAGGTTGTCTGCAGTCGTAAAACACTCCCTCGCCGCGCTGATGTTTCGGCAGCAAAGCGCCCGACTGCTCCGGCGACCTCCCGCGCGGGGCACGAGCAGATGGCGAGGGCGGGCGGTACCTGGGTGTGCTGACAGCAGCAGCCGCGCTCGCGAGATTTAAGGCACAACATAAGGCTTGTTTTGGGGTTCGAACTGAAACTCCAAAGGGTGTTCAGCCTCACGATTACTAATCTTAAGCACTTTGACCTTGAAAAGTTAGTTCTACTTAATACGTACACAGAGGTATACTAGGCAAGGTAAAGGGGAGAAATCTATAGCTGCCCAAGCAAGGCATCGGGAACAGGGAGAACTGTCTGTCTTCTGTGAAAACTGACAAAAGACCATCTGAGGTATTAGCGGATCACTGCATGAAGCAAAGGCACAGGCATTAGCCTACGCTTCAGAAGAATTTGTAATTTGTTTCACATAAACCCAAATAGGCCTTTAGAGTTTGTCTCCGCAAGGCAAAAAGCCCTCTGGACACGCCAACAGCCATTCATTCCTTGCTCCGGTTGTCGGAGCAGGAACCATGCTTTAACTGAGCCTAAGCGCCACAACGGAGTCACTTTCACAAAAGGCACGTTTTTGCCTGAATTTGTTTTTGCACCTCTGAACAAAAAACCCCCCAAGACAGGAGGTATGGCGCTTGCAGCCCTCCACAGACAGGGACTCGGCATTCCCAGATTAAATAGGACACTGAAAAGGCAGCGACTTCTGCAGAAGGCGACTTGCACTGTGATGCCTTCCTACGAGCTCGTGAAGCTGAATACAAAAGCTGTCATTCCAAGGGCTTTCGTAAAGTTAGTACATGTGCATTTAGTGTCATACAGGTGAGAGCCCCCTCTGCTTGGGTGGTCAAAGACGACATCAGTACACCAGGCAGTTACGAGGCTGACAAGCAAGCTGCACATCCAGAGTCTTCAAAAGAGGTTGCTCACATGTCCTCAGAAGCGGCCCGGTTTTTGTTACAACTAGACATGCACAGGGATGCATGTTGTGATGCACTTCTGGGCCCTCGGATTCAGAAATGATTCTGGAATTAAAGTCATCTGCCTGTCAATGTCTAACAAAGGCGTCGTGAACAGACTAACTTCCAGCTGCTCGTTGTCGACAAGAAAGATACTGGTGTTCATCTGAAAACACAACATCCAGGTATCCTTTAAAGACAGGAGCGGCGAGTTGATCAGTCTACAACTACTTATACTGGAAGTAAATTCTCAAAGTATCACTCATGTGAAGGTGACCGAATTTAAAATAGAAATAAGTATACTAAATGTTTTGGCATTTGTTTTTTTTGTTTGTTTGTTTTAAATACTGGTAGGAACTATATAGAACTTACCCCTAAAAAGTAGATGAATTGAAGCCTTCAGATGATGAAAGAAATCAAAATCGGATATTTACAGCAAAAAAGTCATTGGTCTTACTCACTGAGGACCATGCTGTGTTGCAGAAGTCAAGGCAGCGGTCATTGGTGGTCCTATCTAGTTTTATGATATGGTCAGCAAAACACCAAAAACCTCAGCGGTACACTACAACACTTAAGCTTCTTCCCACTAAAATTGCAACTGAAAAAAGAGTTTGTGTTAGTAGCAGCTGGCTGCTCCTCTGCACAGACAAATATGTTTCCCCTATTTAATCTTCCAAAGTCATGCTTTTCAAAGAAGTTATTCCCGTGGTATCAAAGATTCCCACAGTCATTACAAGGTGCAGATGCAACCAGCATTCTGAACTGAATATTCACCAAGATATCCCAAGTCTCAACAGAAGATTTAGAAAACTGGTAGCACAGATGACTGCCTTTTCGGACACACTCCTTCGCTGTGGTCAATATACATCTGATCACTTCCACACAAAATGTGACCATTCCAACTCGCCAAGATGTGGAAGAGCAAGAGAGACTCAAGGACGGAAAGCTCTTAAATGCAGTGCCTCTAGCACAGACCTACAATATTTTCAAGCCGAGCTGCTGCAAAACATTATGTAGACTTAGAGGACCATTGTGCAGCAGCTCCAATACACCTTTTCAGTTCAGAACTCCAGTATCCATCAGGCACATCAAACTAGTACGCAGTCAGACAACACAGAAGAGCTGTATTAATAAAATGCACATCAAAGTGACAGATCTGTGCCCCGGTGATCTCCTGAGTCATCTTCCACTGCGATCCGAGCGCTCAGTGACTTTGTTCCCCTGCACGACACACCACCACGTGAGAGTTACAGACCTTGATCTAATCCAGGGCATGGAACAGGCTCTTCGGAGCAGTCAGGTTCTCTAAGCAAAGTCCTGTGCTGAACAAAAAATTTACCCCGATGCCTCTCGTGTTCCCAGTGGTCAAGTGCTTCAACATCTGGAGAGTTTCTTTCAGCTTTCTGAACCGCTCGCGAGTAGCTCACGAGCTGAGATTACGCCGACTGCTACTCAACTCCTTTGCCAGCCGCAGAGCGCCACACGGGCCCCTGAGCTGAAAGGGCGCTGGTTCCTCCAGAGCCCGCAGGAGGGGCACCCCGCGGAGCACAAGCCTTCATCCTCCGCACTCACCCTCCGGGGGCCAGGGGGAAGCCGCGCGGCCCCGGCAGTGCCTCCATCTCCCAGCCGGGACCCTCACCGGGAGTCAGGGAGCGCAGGGGCGTAACACCCCCAACCTCTGCCCCCGGCTCAGCTTCATCCAGACACCCACCCTCCTCCTCCCCCAGCCATCTCAGGCCTAAAAATAATCACCCCCAAAAGATCAGACAGACAGACATAAAAAAAAAAAAAAAAGAAACCTCTTAGTCATGCCCATCTGAAGAACTGAAGAAGCCTTCTGAATTATTCAGTTTGCTGCTTTTTTTAGACGGAAGCAACAGAAAACATGAACTCTCCCTCAGCAAATATGGCTGGATGCAGACCCACTCTGAAAAGCCTACAAAGCTCTCCTTAAGTCCAGAAAGTACAAAAGCCTTTATAAATAAACACTTGTACCAAACGGGAAATACACAGGCAGACAAAAGAAGAAAAGTAGCTTTAATTAGAAAAGCACATCTAAGTGTCCTATTTACAAAATGCTTTAAAAAAATTACTTTTTTTTTTTTTTAACATTTTTTGTGGGATTTGTGGCTTGGTTTTGGGTGGTGTGGTTTTGGGTTTTTGGTTTTTTGGGGGGTTTTTTTTTGGTTTTTTGTTTCAGGGTTGTTTTGGCTTTTTTTTTTGTTTGGGTTTTTTGGGTTTTGTGGTGGAGGGTTGGGGGGATTTTGTTTTTTGTTTGGTTTTTTTTGTTTGTTTATTTTTTGTTTTGAAGCTTTGTGCACTAGCAACTTATTCAACAGCAAAAGAGAGTTAGATAACAAACAAACAGCAAAGACTGAACCTCAGCTGGGCTGGCAGTTAAATGCTTCCATATATATGGAATATATACATCATATACTCAGAAATACTGTTAAGCATAGATTACCGTTCCCACAGCCATCTCTTTTTCTGTGAATCCTCACAAAATCAGGCATCTTAAGCCATGAAAGGTGCACTGCCACGAACACTAGACGTTATTTACTAGCTAGTGCATACATGCAGATTGTAAGTACCTTGTAAGTCCAGCATGAAAATGAGCATTCATCTCTTCCATCCCCGGTTCACCTTTTATTCCTTGAGCGCGGTGGGAAGAAGTTTTCCTTCTATTTCTGCCCACCCCCCCAACAACAAAATCGTGTGGCTCATTGAAAGGATTTCCTGTTTGATGTATTAAATATAGTAACTAAACCAATTTTTTGATGGACATGTTTTCAAACATCTGTCCAGACAGCAAACCATTCCAGTTTAAGCCATTTACCTCTTTCAGGAATAACACCAGAGCAGTTAATCAAGCACATGCAGCTACCCGTAAATAAGCAGCACAATCCAAGAAGATTCTCACCACAGTACAACTATTGAGAGGTTAGTTTGAGATGTTTATTAGGGTGATTTATTCGACAGTGATATACAGCTTCACATCATACAAAGCATTGGAATCATTAAGAAAAATCAGAAGTGATAACAGACATGCTTGTAAGCACAAGAAAGTTATAGGACATTCTGAGAAGATTTCGTATCATCTCCAAAGACTGGAGAAAAGTATGGGTAACATGAAATTTAAACAGAGGAACACATCTGGTGGCTACCTGGCTTTCTGAAAATAAAAAACGAGAAACGGAACACATACTCCTGCATATTCATTTACTGCACTGAATTTTCAGCAAGATACATATACATTTTCTGGGAGCGACAAAAGACACAACACCCTGCCTTGATTCTCCAACACCCCCTACCTCCCCCTTGCCAAAGCATTCCGGCTCCCGGGACAGGCACGTTACACTTCTGCCCCAGAAAAAGCAAATGTGTGACACCGCAGAGCTTTTTGGTAAGAGTCCTGTAAGGAAGAACCACCACAAACAAGAACCAACCATCTCCCATCCTCTATCTACAAGTTTGCATTCAAATTTGTAAACCCAGTGACACTTAAAAGAAAGAGGGGTGAAAAATGGTGGTGATGGTGGGGGAAGCGGTAGTGTAATGGAAGCCATTATTCATGTTAGCAGCTGAGACAGCGACTGAACCCCGGGGGTGCCCCCGTCCGCACTAGCGAGCGTTGCCTTGGTCTGCTCGAGGCACCGCTGAGCCTGGTTAGCTGACAGGCGCCCAGCCTGATCCCACTGAACGGGGGGTTCTGTGCCGGGCACGTCGCCCCGCGGCTCCGCTGCCCGCCTCGAGTCGACCTAGCCAACTGCTGCAAGTGCTAGGGACACCCCTCTGGCCACCGCTGTGAAGCATTATTGCACTGCAGTAAAATAAGGCATGTGCAGGGGCGGGGGGGGCAGGAAGTCTGGTATAGAGTTAACCCGGGAACTTTTGTTAATTCAGCCTGAAAATTCCTCTCTGTAATTATTTACTCTCTATTTCTAGGGCAGAAATAGTTAAGCCCACTTAAGGCAAAAGGTGAGAAAGAATGACTTGTGGAACCAAGTTAAAATGCCTCCAAACGAGCCGTGATGCTGCCTTGCTCCAAAATCTACCACATTAAAAAAAACATTAGCTACAAAGAGGTCTTTCAAAATAAAGCCAAGAAAACAACAATCTCCTTTTATGGCAACAGACACCAAAATCCCCCAAGAAGAAAGCACTTCATGACAACAAGGACCAGCCACCTCTCCTTGCATCACACACCACTGCTCTCGTCTCACCCCTCGGTGTGACTGAGCAGCAGATGCGATGCGTGACGTACAGCCGGAGAAAGGGTCCTGGGTGCCGTGCAGAGCCCTGCGAGCGGGACCTTCCACCACCCCCAAAAGGGCGCTGGTGACGCTTTGGTGGTTTGGCAAAGGTGGAGGCTGTTGGCTATGTGCTACTGCATGGTGTATTTCCAGTAAAACCAGAAAGACAGAGGGCAATCTGCGACAGCTGTACTTGCCAGCGTATCCCAAATCCCGATTACCATTATTGCTCTGGTCCACGGGGGAATGCTTATTTTTGTAGTTTTGCTCAGCATCTGGTCTCAAAGGCTGCTGGTCTTAAGCAACTGCGTGGTGGCTCTGCCAGGTCAGCACATCGGACCGGCAAGCGAAGAGCCCAGCTTGGGCAGCTGCAGGCAACAGGGTTTTCTCAGAAGTGACAGCTATCTATCTCGGAGGAGAGGCCAACAGTGTTACTTGTTCAGAAGCTGGCACCACAAGGATGTCAGCTACTAATGAGGCTTTGAATGGTGGGTAAAGTAATAAATTGCCACCAAATTAGAGAACAAAAGCCTTTGGTGATGTGCATCAGGACTCAACAGGCTGATCACGCATAATTCATTGCAGCAGCTCTGGACACTGTCACCCTGGGTGGGGAGCATGTGAGGTCTCTCATATTAAAAAAAAATAAAAATAATCAAGACTGGATGGGTCACTATTTGAAGGAGATCTTCAAAGAACACCTTCTGGTGGCATTAACAGTAGTATTCATTCAAGGTGAATGAATATCTACTCATGATATTCTTCCAGTCTAGTAATGTAATGTAGTTGAGGGTACTAGCAGGGTACTAGGAATACTCAGGGGTGAGCCACTCTCTTCACAAGAATATCATTTTTAGGCAAGTGAAAGCATGCTAGCTTTGGCAATTTGGAGAATCACGTCCTACCCGAGACCGGATCTGGGTTCAAATAAATCCTGTACTTTTATCAGGCCTTGTAGGCAAAGTACCTTTAGCTACGTAACACAATTATCCTCAAACAAAACATTCACTAGCCTATGAAAACCTGGGCTGAGCTTGCCTCACGTAAAATGCTAAGTAGTGTCTCTAAATTTTTTCCTTCTTTTGCATTTTACCTGTTGAATGGTAGTAACTAACACTTTTGCATTTGGAAAGCTTTGCACCGTCATGGAGACAGCAGGAATTGCAACGGACTTGCTGACCTACTGCAGCTTTGTTTAAGGTTAAAACGGGCCCCTTCCTTTTGGTGTTCCTGGAAACTGTCATCATTATTTCGGTATAGATTTAACAATCTAGTCCTAGATCTTTTGTTTCTCTCAGTTTTAGAAGGGACAGATTATTTTTCATAGCAGGTGAAATTTCATCCCAGGCTGTCGTTAACAAAACAAAGCTAGAGGTATGAAGTTAAAGAAAGGTAATTTTCTTTCTTATTTCCAAGGCTTGCAGGAAGCAGTACGACAGCAAAGCAGCTTACTGAGGCAGGAATTTGGGGTTGGTTGTTTTCCTTTACACTCCCAAGTTGACGGCAAGTGCTTGAACACCATAGTCCACCCCTCACAAACCAGAGACAATCTGCTCGTACCTCGGTAAACACGTTTTTTCCTAATTTGTTTCTCAAGTCTGCAATAATAATTGCCATGACATGAAAACACCTGTTTTGAGGAAGACAACATTATTAAAAGAGCAAAACCTCATACGAGAAGGTTTCAAAGCAGCAAGGACAAAAGGCAGGTAAAACTCAGCGTTATTCTAAAAGGCCGTGGTGAGTACGGGGAGAAGGGAAAGGAGCTGCAGTCATGGTGGACCCATCCGCTATGAAAGCACAACTTAAATTTAATACCAAATCTTCTGTTATTAAGCGTCCATGAAAAAGGATATAAATTAAATTTAAAAGTGGTTGAACTAAAAATGGAGCTGTGGTTGTGGTTTAAAAACAGTGGGAGTGCTGAAATAGTGCAGTTAAAAACCATCATGCACATCTGTGCTTACACAAAGAAAGGAAGGTTTCAACAAGCACTGCAGAGCAGAGAGGGAGGAGGAGAAGGGCTGATCGGCCGACAGCACAGCTACCCTTTGGTTTCTTCTACACGTAAAGTCCAAAGACGTAAAGCAAGAGCTCTGTAAAATGCTGAAGATTTTAGAAGTGTAATGGCGGGTAGAAAAGTACACTGGTCTTGTATCAGTGGCAGCCCCAGTGTTAGGAGACAGTCTAGGCTTCTAGGAGGAGAAAATAGAAGAGAGGAAAAGAAGTAGGAGAGGGAAACAGGATGGGGAAAGGGGCAAAAAAGCGCAAGTCATTAGTAAACATGAACATTCAGGTAGAAACTGCACAACAAGCAATATTTCATTTAGTGCAGCCAGGAGATTTGCCAAAAGCCAGATTAAAGACACATGGAATTTTGCTTTTAGAAGTGTCTGAAAATATATCACTAGTCATGCTATGGCATGACATTGTGCTGCATGCAAAAATCAGCTGTGATAAATCAAGATTAGTGACAAATTGCTATCAAAAGAGCAGCAGCTCAGGATGCTGCTTAAAAGCACAATTTGCACCGAAAGCAGTGACAAAGTGTTTTTGTGACCCGATCTCAGATGAGAGAACGACAAGCAGGCTGGTTGGAGAGAAAGTCCAGCTAGGGAAAGTATGAACATCGAATAGCAATACTTCCCTAGGTTACTTCTCGTCTTCCAGCAAGGTAATGAACAGGATCTTGGAAAGAGAGGTATCCAGATTAAGCCATATGATCATCCTTAATGGATTTCTTTCCAGAAATTTGTCTTTTTTAAATTATATCATTCCTTTGAACTCTAGGCAAATATCCTGCAATAAGGAGTTGCAAACGTTGCACTATTCAAAAATTATACTTTTTTGGCTGCTGTTTTAACCCTGCTGTTAGAGTTTTACTAGGCCCCCTCTAACCTTTGCATCGTGAAAGTTAGCAGTTAGTTCCCTAATTCAATACCTGCCTGCCATTAGCGACTGTAAACTATTAACAGCTCCCCCACGCCCTCGCTGATTCACTTGAGTCGCACCAGATGTGCACAGCTTCCCTCCAAACGCGGCACCGACCGCTCTTCTATTTATCCTTATAAGGAAGAACAGAATTAATAGAGAGCTTCAGTCTGTGCTGAACACCCAAGCCAGGGCTCCCGGTCTGTAGCTCTCATTCTCAAAAAAAACAAAAGCCCACAAACCAAATAAGCGATCGCCACATGAGGCTCAGCACTGCCAAGCACTGAACCCTTCAGAAAGAAACTGCCAGCCTCTCCCTTTCAGGGACGGCAAACGGGTGCGGAGGCGTCTCAGCCTCCCGGCCACAGTTTTGGACCCTCAAGTAAACAGCCAACGTAAAGTCAACCATTCACATTTTTCCTTTACTTTCTCAACTACTGAACTATACACATCCCTGCATCACTGAAATAATTCAACAATTAATACAGGGTTTTGCCCCTGAGTTACATTAGTTTTGGATTTATGCCATCTGCTACATTAACGGTACTTCGGAGCAGGGCATCCGGTCAGGAGGCAGCACAGGCTGCCAAACCAGCACTAAGATTTCAGTCCTGACTAATTCTAACCCCTGCATACACACACACACACCAGATGCCTGTAGATAAATGTTGCATGCAATAGAACACTAGCAAGTCATCACCCTGTTTTATTTGATAGGGGAAAAAAGCATGTAGCAACGCTTCCTGTGACCTAGACAGGAGAGATAAGCAGGCATTTGTATTTTCCAATAGCTTAACTACATCTTTCCCCTATACTCTCCCTGAAGTCTGTTTCAAAGTCCCACTCAAACACAACTCTGTTTTTAAAAGCTCTCTCTGTAGCTCTTAACACTGCTTTTTGTAGCAAAATGCTGGTTTCCTTGAGCATCACCTTCCTTAGTCCTTTCTCAGCCACTCTGTTTCCCACCTCTGTGCTGGGCCCACATTGCACATCCAGAAGAATCACTTCAGCTCTAAAAGGAGACAGATTAAGGGAATAGATCCAGCTGAAAACAAATAAGCCAGCCAAAAACTGAAGGTGGCTCAGGGCCAGGGACAAAAGGCTTTAAGCAGCACCTATTAAATGTGTAACCAGGCACTAGTGAAGTCCATCACCTGGTCTGGAACAACTTGCCTGTATTTCTGCAGAGCATCAGCTGCTCTTCAACTCAAAAACCCCTCCATCATCTGAACAAAAAACAGCATTTCTCCCTTACTCTCAAATGTGTAAGCCTGGCTATTTCAAGTATTCCATAGAGAGGGGGTAGGGGGAAGGAGTCCATGAAATGGTTGTGCTGTATAAATCTTCTGTTATTCTGAAAAGCCTAATTAACTTGATGCCTATGACTCCTCATCCTTTGACATGCTGTTTCTACCACTTTGAAGTCACTTTTAGACAGCCTTTAACAAGGGAAAAGAAAAAAACTCCAACTCTACCCCACGAAGATGGAACTTATTAATAAATTAAAAAGCTTCAGACACATAAAAGTATCTTTGATCAAGGTTATTACCATTTAGCGGGTGAAGAGTTAAACCTCCAGAAAGCTAGTATTAAGTAAATAACAAGATTTTTTCTAAACACGGTTCAGAAGTTCAATTTAAAAAATCCCAATGCATTTAATTAGTCATATTTGGAGTATCATAAATATTATTTTATTTCTATCTCCTTTTAGTTACAGGTATTAAAAAAAGAGAGGAAGTATCCTTAGGAAGGTTTAGAAGTGTTCTTAATTTCAGTTTTATACTAAATTATAAAAGATGCAGAGCTTCCTTTTGACCGGATTTACAATGGCAAGTTAAGTACAAAGATCAATTTTTATATTTGTATCCTCAATAAGAACATGATCAATTGCTCACACTAAATAGAATTATAGCAAAAAAGTGTTTTAATTCATCCCTGTCTCCCACTCCCATACATTCATCATTATCTCCTGTTTGGTTTTTTTTTCTTGGGGCCGCACCTACAGACTAGCAGGGATGCTAGTGCTGGGAACATCCAAACAAGCTTAGCGATGATCTGTACTGCTAAAGCTGAGCTGGAGATCATGAAAAGGGAGACCAAATAAATAGCTCTTACCAGTGCCAGGTTGACAATAGACTTTTTAGTGTTTTATCCTCAAGAAAGCAGAGGTGCTACAGTATGATCTGTCAAAGTCTGCACCCTCCTCACCACAAAAGGAAACAACCCACTGGCTCATGCACACAGTCGCAGAGTTTGGTACTGCTCATCCTAAACAGTTCAGTTGGAATTTGGTGGGAAACCCAATTCACAGTAAGAAAGTCTCATAAAAGGAGCTGGTGTTTATCATTAAATGTAACTGCTAAAAGGAGACTAACTTCAGCGTATGTTAGGCTACTTGGAAAGATCAATTATTTTCCAGATTCCTCACAAGTTTGAAATATTGGTCCACTTAAGTAACAAGAAGCGTCCTGCAGACAGAGCTATCCTAACGCTGTATGACAAGAGGTTCAGAAGACCTCAATTTCATCTTTGACATTGCTAAAGCAAGCACTAGGAGACATTTACAGAAGGGTAGTTTGGGGCAGTAGGAGAAACTGCAGAATAAACAAAGCAGTGTAATTTCCATAGCTTTCCATTAAGAACTAGCGAATGAAAAAACTGCATCAAAGGATGGTGTACTCTGAGAAGAAACATCGCTGTCAGTCTCATGGGGAACAGGAGGAGTCATTCTCACAAGTTAGGGTAGAGTTCAGCCATGAATATTACGGAGTCACTGGAAAGCCATTTAGGCATCAGTGCCCTAGATGTTGCCTTCCCATCACTGACCGTGGATAGAGTATACGATGTCTTCAGTACAAGGCTTCATGCAAATAAGCAATTTCAAACCCAAAAGAGACGGAAGTTCTATTTTGTTTCAAATTCTTTGAAAAGATCACTAAAAAACCAAAACCAACCCTCAAAGGAGAAATATGACTCAAAGAAGATGCATTTTGTCACAATGAGGTTTTACTGGTCCAGTAACAAATAAAGAAGTCAGCGTGTTTCCTTCAGACATTAAGCACGTACCTGTGCGGTGATCTTCTATTCCATGGTCACCATTTTCTACAACCGTTGGCCCAGAAGCTGAAGTATCTGCAAGAAATAAAAGGAAATGTTAGCATTGGATGAAGTTAATCTTAATCCCAAACTTAAAACCAACATTGTAAAGACAACATTGTAAAGTCATCAAACACAGATAAGGGGTTTTTTTTTCCCCCCCCAGAATTATTTCTGAAATAAGTTAAGGTACCCACATGGCACCAAGTCAGTGCAACTTAGAGCCCAAAAGAGTGAGCTTTTCAATCACAGAAAATCTGTTCCCATGAAGGAGACTCAAGGCATAACAACTAGAAGCTTCTTTATCCATTCATACCATCACTTCAAACTAAGCTTTCCTAAGGCCAGCACTAGACCATTGCGACTCTGGATTTCCTTCAAGCAAATAATGCTTAGCTAAGCTGATAAAACTTCAACGAGCTTGGCAGATGTGAGGCAAGAGCAGTTAATGCTGTGGACCTTAACACAGTCTCCCATAACATCCTCATACACAGACTGACAAAGCATGGGCCAGATAACTGCACAGTGAGGTGGATGGAAAACTGGCTGCACAGCCAGGCTCCCAGGGGGGTGATCACTAGCACAAAGTCCGACTGGAGGCCAGTCACTAGCAGTGTCCCCCAGCAGGTGACACTGGGGCCAATACTGTTTAACATCTTCATTAATGACCTGAACGATGGAGAAGAGCACAGCCTCAGCAAGTTTGCAGATGATACGTAACTGGGAGGAGTGGCCGATATGCCAGACGCTAGTTATGCCATCCAGAAGAACCTGGACAGGCTGGAGAGATGAGCAGAGAAGAATCTCATGAAGTTCAACGAGGAGAAATGCAAAGTCCTGCACCAATGGAGGAATAAGCGCAGGCACCAGTATACACTGCTGATCAACTTGCTGGAAGGCAGCTCTGCAGGAAAAGCCCTTGGGGTTCTGGTGGCCAACAAGTTGAACACGAACCAGCAACGTGCCCTTGCAGCCAAGAAGGTCAACAGCATCCTGGGCTGCATTAGGCAGAGCACTGTCAGCAGGTTGAGCAGGGTGATCCTTTCCCTCTCTTCAGCACCACTGAGACACATCTGGAGTGCTGGGTCCAGTGCTGGGCTCCCCAGCACAAGAGAGGTGGAGCTACTGGAGAGACGTCAGTGAAGGGCCACCAAGATGATTAAGGGGCTGGAGCATCTCTCATATGAGTAAAGGCTGAGAGCGTGCCGGGACTGTTCACCCTGGAGAAGAGAAGACTTGGGAGGATGTGTGCAAGCCCCCGAAGGGAGGCGTAAAGAAGCCCAAGGCACACTCTTTTCGGTGGAGGCCAGTGACAGAACAAGGGCCAACAGGCAGAAACTGATTTTCCAGAATTTTTAAATATTGGTCCACTTGAGTCATGATAAGTTTCTTGCAGACAAAGCTATCCTAATACTGTTAGGAAAAAGGATCAGAAGACCTCAATCTCAGCTTTGACAGCACATTGCTAAAGCAGATATCAGGGACAGATTTAGAGAAGGGCAGATCAGGGTGGAAGACCACCGATTCCAAAAAATAGCATATAAGATACTTACCACCAAGAGATTTAGTCTATCTTGTTCTGACATTGTCAGATAAAATTTTAACAGGCACCAGGATTTACGCACTGAACTTGGAAAATACGCCAGCAACACAAGGCCTAGTGATACCTGAGGCAATTTGGAATCAAAGAACTGAGCTCTAAACTCGGCTTTGCTGCCTGCTCAGTGGGCTGCCTTGCGAAAGCCACTCTGCTACCAGGTAGCTATCTCCAACTGTGTCATGGTTTTGAAAATGCTGCTTGGAAACCATCTTTGGGAATAATTAAGGAATTTAACTAACATAATAATATAATTTTTTTTAAAAGCACACTTCTTGTTCTAGTACTCAAACAGTTCTTCCTAATCATCAAAATATGCTAGTGAAATTCTACATTCACCCCATAATCTCTACACTGGGCTGGTGAGGGTCAATTACTGTAATCGCTTAGGCAAACAGCTAGAGGAATTTTATTTATTTTAAATTATTGCCTTTGAGATCAGACCACGGTCCTTACAAAATCCTACCTGGATTGTGCTGGTGTTAATACTGGTGCAGGTTGCCAGCAGCACAATATTTCTGTAGGCGACCCCCACTGCGACAGGTGAACATTACAGGGCCTTTTACCTAAACTGAAGATATCATCCTTGCACCAAGTCTTAAATAAACTCTGCTTAATTTCTAAGAATTTATCCTATTTTCCAGTTGTGAAATAGTGAAGACAAGTCACGGCAAGAACAATACTGAGTAGTATCAGTTAAACGCAATAAGCAGCGCAAGCTCTAACAGCAGTTCAGCTCCTCAGGCCATCAGTACCACTTATTGTGAAGAAACACTCAGGGCAATGGCTTAAAAAAGAAATCCTGTAAGTAAATAAAATAAAATCACTCCCAAAGAGACACACGTTCATTTACCTGGAGCCACTGCTGCCCCTTCCCTGAGCTCAAGCAGTTTTTAAAGCAAAGCTACGTTACCAGTGTACTTGAGACACTTTAGGGCTTAATCCAACCCTCAGTAAAGCAAAAGGAAAATCCTTCCAGTTGCTTCAGTGGCTCATCCTGATGTTTTATGAAAATTCAACATGAACTTGCCAGACAGCTTATAGAAAAACATACACCTACATCTTCTTCAAGTAGCTGCAAATACTACAGGAATCCCTGGACCTGTTTCTTAGCAGTTAAACACACCAGCTCCTCCTGCTGTCAGTCTTTACAAGGTCTGGTATTTCCTGCAGCAGTAGAACTGTCCTAACTAGTAACCCGGAGAACTACTGGGAGTCACTGAATTTACTGATCAGTTCAGGCAAGAAGAAGTCAGGGTCATGGGATGGTTTATACAACACTGCTTCACAGTTGCTAAAAGGTATGCTGGGTATCTCACGGGGCAACAGGGTCCTGCAACGAAATCTCCAAGGAATTACGTAGAGGAGCTACGCAGGTCCTGCTGAACCTTCCAGTAACAGTAAGGAAGCTTAGCCCAAGTGCAAGAGCTACAAGTTTTCTTAAGTCCTGCTCAAATGGGTGTCATAACACTGCTTTAATGAAGGTAGCTGACGATGCCACTGTGACAGAGGCTTTTCAAGGCTTCTCTAGTCTTCACTCATGCTAAAGGTGTCAAAAAAAAAAAATCTTTGTAGTGGGGAAAATAAACAGCAACCCCCACTACCACAACCCACAAACTCACTCCCATTTCTTCAGTATTTACACTGTACTTGAAAGCTTGAGTGCAAGTTCTGTTTTACATCATAAAATTGATCGCATTTTGCTTTCAGCTTCCTTTGAATCTGATCATTACACCTTGCACAGACAATACAGCTGTTAAAATGTTTCAGTTTGGTCTTGATGCCACCACCATTATTCATGCATTAAAAACAGGACTCAACTTGATCACAAATATGGCTAAACACTACAAATTTGGTCTGCAAGTCTGCAGGCATACTTTTGAGCACTGGCTTTGGGTTGCAAAACACATTTGTCTGTAAGACTGGTGTGGTGGCACTTGGAACGAGCAGTTTGTGCGCACTTGAGGTCAGCTTTGCACTGCATATAGTCCACTCAGTGGTGCTTCTGGCAATGCAGTGCATTTTAGCTATTCAGAAAATAAACACTTCATCTGTACAAAAGCTAGAGACTGATCTCCTAGGTGGCAAGTGATTCAAGCAGCTGCCTTCTATGAAAAAGAAAAGCCAGGACACCCCACCCTCCCCTACCAAGGGCTCTGCAAGCTTAGAACAAAACAAAAAAATACCCTACCAAATATTAGTCAAGCCTACCAAACACTATGGTAGATGAAAACGATGACAGCTCAAAGCCAGCTGTTTGTGGCTTAACTTCCCAAAGCACCGACAGGGCTCTCAAGTCTGTGCAGCTTCCAGACTACAAAGCACAAATACATTCCTTCAGAGAAGCTTCATCTTATCCAGTCCCCTATAGTTAGTAATTTTATTTTTTTTTTTTTAAAAAGGTACAACATATTTATTGAAAACCCTACATTTGCTTGAATGGCACATGAGTTGGGGCAACAGAACAGGTTAAAGCCGTTGCGGCGCTCCTCTCCCTCTGGAGACGCTGCGCAGCACCCCCGGGCTGCTCCCTGCCTGCACCCTGCTAGCTGCAGACGGTTGCTTCTCTGCCGTCGCAGCCACAAGGGGAAGCGATCTAAGAAAGCTCCAGCTACCAGAACGGCAGAGGAACCTGCAAGCAGGTCTCATACAGGCAACAGCTTTTAAACTTCCACAAAAAGCTCTGCAAACAGGCGGGGATAAGCAGGACACCGTTGCACATCCATCGTCTGCTCAGTCAAGCCAGGGTCTCTCCAAATCAAACACTTCACCAGGCAAAATCTAAGGAAGATTTTAGACTCAACAGCGGGCTCCCAAATGAGCAGAAGAATCAGAAGTGCCACGTCTTTCCTTCTGCACTTCTTGGGAAAGATGAAAAGCAGGTAAAATGGTTTCCTTTACAGTTTTAGCTTTTTTAGAAGACAAGCTTCCAGAAAATCAGGTCAAATCCACCCAGCATTAGTAGTTTTTGTTTTTATGTCTCCAAAGGTCAGCTCCTTTGGAGCAAGTCACCCTCATTTCAGTTAGCTAATGTGCGAGTGTGGAAGTACCCAGCAATCTTCTCAGGACCAGGTCTCCTCCCCTCATATTCTAAACTGCATAAAAACAAAAACATGGCAAGATGTTGTAACTACATAATCCTCATCAGAATCGCAAGATAGTAGTTGCATCTGGCTAGTGGATCAAAGGATTGTTTTTATATAAACAAATTTAAGGCAGCATTTGCTAAACCGATAATCTCGAGCAAATGGACAGTGCCAATACAAAAAAAACCCTAATCTCCAGCGGTGACTTGGCATAGCGCACATGGAAGCATAACCACAACGGAACACGCTTCCACCATCAGACCTGCAGCCTGCTCCATAGCAGGCATGGAATTCCAGAGGGCAAAAAGGAAAAAAGAGCTCTCAGCAGGCCAGAGTGGGGTGGATGGGTTGTGGACGAGATCATTTTGCAGGTTGTACCATCCTATCACACATTGGTGTGCACGTGCTTAGTTGAATGTAACTCTGTCAGAAAGCTTAGACAAAAAAAACAAAGACCACCACCAGCCACACATGAATGGGAACAAAGATGCTGAAAATCAGAGTGCCGTACAGTCAAAACTAGCTGGTAACTCTTGAACGAGTAGCTTAAGCTACTTCAATTCATATGTTCAAATATTCTGTCTCAAAATGGCTTCTGAACATCAGACAAGCTCATCATCTCCCAGAGTTGCCCAACAAGAGGCTTAGAGTTTTGCTTGTTCTTTGGCATTCCAATAGGACTGTTGTGGTTTAACCCCAGTTGGCAACCAAGTACCACCCAGCCACTCACCCTCGGTGGGATGGGGGAGAGCATTGAGGGGGGAACCCAACCAAACAAGAAGACTGTAATAGATAAGACAACAAAGGAAGAGATAACAACAGTAATAATAATAATAAAAGAATATACAAAGCAAGTGATGCCCAATGCAATTGCTCATCACCCACCGACTGATGCCCAGCCCGTCCCCGAGCAGCGATCGCTGCCCCCCGGCCAACTCCCCCCAGTTTCCATACGGAGCGTGACGCCGTATGGTATGGAATAGCCCTGTGGGCAGGTTGGGGCAGCTGTCCTGGCCGTGCCCCCTCCCAGCTCCTGGTGCCCCTGGCAGAGCGTGGGGAGCTGGAAAGTCCTTGCCTGGTGTCAGCACTGCTCAGCAACAACTAAACCATCGGTGTGTTATCAGCATTGTTCTATACTAACTCCGAACCACAGCACGGTGCCAGCTGCTGGGAAGTAAATTAACTCTATCCCAGCTGAAGCCAGGACAATGACATACAGGCTTGGTTCAGATTCTCAAGCTTCTCTTTCTAACTATGAGAATTAAAGAGAATTTGCATTTAAATGGAAGCCAAGGCTTGCTTGGTGTTGTGTTTTAGGGATGCCAGGGCTTTCAGAAGCACACACGTACTGTCAGATGGCACTAACAGAAGCACAGCTCCACAGGCAGGTCTGGCATCCAGGAGCAGGAAAAGGAGACCTGCCATACTAATTTCCATCCCTCTTCCCCACATCCCACATTCACCCCTCTCCTTCCGAAATAGGAAGCTGAAGCTTAAAGGTTTAATCACCTTTTCTGATCACTGGCTGCCTGAGATGGGATTGAATCCAAGATGACTAGATCTTAGAGAAGCCCAAGTAAAGTTCACTAATTAAGCACCAATATTACCTGAATGAAGCTAAATCGGTGTAAAGCAACTGAGCTGGTGGGAGGGGGGAGGAAGTTTTTTGCTTTGTGAACTGTAACAACTAGATTAATTTCACCACTTTATTTCATAAAGCATAGAAAAAGTTTCAAGAACACTTTGGCTTATCAAGACAATACTTAAGGCACTCCCTCCTCCTCAAGAACACAGGGGTATATTACATAGTTAAGCCACTCAACCCAAGATCTGGGCAGCTTTACAATATAATCTGCATTTTAAACAAAAAAAAAAAAAAAAAAAAAAAAAACAACCTTTAAA
>VZTL01006037.1:0-23711 GCA_013400535.1 Scopus umbretta | reverse complement strand
ACCACTCATCACATCTCTCTCCTCCATCTCTCTGTACTCACATGGTTCACCCAGGTCCATGACGGGGGCCCATCTGATCATTAAACTTGTCTAATCTGGCTCCTGGGTTTAGGAAAAAAGGGAAAGAAAAACCTTGAGCAGAGATGGAATAGCTAGAGCCTGTCGGGACATATGATTAAACCTCCTCTGACTGGAGAAAGGCAATCTCAGTAGCAGAGACAGTGCTGTCTGAACACATTTGTGCCTTTTAACATAAATAAATTAACAAGCGGGGGCTGAAAAGCCTGATCCATGAAAGCTACTCTTCTCCCTCGGGAAAACAAAAGCTATTTGCAGTCATATTTGGAGCCAGGGAGATAGAACTCTTGCTGCCTTTCACATAGCAGTCCCCCCTTCCCAGAAACTTCACATTATACTCAAAGCACAGCACTAGCACAACACCTAACACCCCCACTGGGGCCTTGTAATATCTCACCCAGGCTCATTTACTCTATAGCCTCAACTAAAGCAAGTACATTGAGCTTTACTGTATTTTTAAAAAACAAAACAACAAAAAAACCCAGTTCTAAACATTAAATAAGGTTCATGGAAGAAATAGGTACCCTTATCACTCCATGCAAAAACAGATTAGATAAATTAAGACATAACAGGATCACATCCTAAGACTGGCCTGTAGTAAACTGACACTGTTTTAAACTGCGGAGCTTGATAGCCCTTCCCCTCCTGGTACAAGGTGGGAAAGCTGAAAAACATCATCTTATACATTCAAGGCAAGCAACCTCTCCAATTTCCTCAGTTAGGGTCTTGTTTTCATCTTGCCAAAGATTTAGATAACGCTCCTAACTGTTCTCCAGCTATCCCAAAAAAGGGAAAAACAAATCTCCAAACCAAGAACAAGAAATTGCATCCCTCCCCTTGCCACGTAGGCGGGAATCAAGTTCTGCTCAAGCAGACAAGCAACTGGTTGTAGAGCCAGGGGAGGCACTGGGGAGGGGAAGGGGGTTAGAGGAGCCAAGAGATGCAGATGAAGAGTCTGGCCCAAGGGTAACCTGCGTGAGCACCCCGATGCTCTGCCTCAGTTCTGCGCACAGGAACCGGCAGTGCTCTCACAGGGCAGTTCAGCGAGGTTTCGCTACTAAGCAAACCCAAAAGGCCTCGTTATACCTGCTTCAAGAACCTGAAGTTATTTGAAATAGTGAGTTATGGTGGTAATGTCCAAGGGACACACATCGGGGAGGACACAGTTTAAGAAACTTGTATTTTAAAAACAGTATTATATCATTATTTTAATGCTACCTGAGAAATTCTGGTGCCAAGATGTTTCAGAATCTGCAACTTCTAGAACAAAGCGTTATTTTAAAACATCCTTAAACCACATGCAAAGTGTTAACAAGACTTCATGTTTCCTTGTTACTCCCACTTCTGCAATGCTAACATACAGAACACCTACCATTAGAGGTACTGTAATTGAATACAATCATACACATCTGAATTGACCAAAGCTCAAAGTTTTATAATCCCTTTGCCCACTTCCATCCCTCCTACTTGTTTGTTACCATTTAATGAACTGTGTTAGTATGGAAAATTCAAAATTACATTTTCTATATTACAGGGCACCCGATACACTTCTAAACAATGCACATAAGTGCCTTAAATGGACCAGAAATCCCCACTGTATAATTCCCCATTCTGCAGTCCTGGAGGTCCTGTTTATTCCGATGGGCAATCATTATAGTCCTTCTGCACATCCCACTTTCATCAACGCTGATGAGCGTCAAGATTAAGGCAAAAAAGAAAAGTCTTTCTTCTGAAAGAAGTCACCAAGTTAACTGTTCGAGGAGCAGATGTTTTCTTCTTTTACACAGCACAGATCAAGGCCAAAAAAATTTTAAAAAATAATTAAAAAAAAAAATCAAGGCATTACTTGTCAGAGGTGACTAGCCCCACTGGGCTGGGAGGGGGAACACCACACAGGCAAAGATACAAGGAATTAAAATCGCTTACTGAGAAAGAAACCTAATGGATGTCCCCCAAATCTCACTGTTTTCCTTTCTACTCAACTAGGGAAGCAAGTATCTGTCTAAACCTCTCCTTTTTTCTAGGTAGTTTCCAATAAAGCAATAATTACTAATAAAAATCAACTGGGCTAGTACATGTTCATAACCAGCAGAGATAGCACCATATTTTACTATATATGCACATAACCAGGATATACACGCAGCAGGAAATCAAAATAAGTAGACCCTTGGATCAGTGGAGAAACACAGCTTTAGCTATTAAAGTCGAGCCTGAAGCTCACAAACAGTGTGGACCTTACAAAGATGCTGACCTGCAGACCTCGCCAGCAACTGCAAGTCATCCACCTTTGCACCCTGGGATGTGCCATTACCCAGAGCGGTGGTTACCAAATCTTGCCCAGTTCTCTGTTTTGAGATGGAAAGCACCGTATTTATGAGAAGTGTGGCAGTCGCACGCTTTGGACAGCGCTTTCTGAGAAGCCCAAGGCAGCCCACAAAATATTAAGATAAATAATAACATCTTCTGTGGACTAGTAGAGACAGCTCATTTTACAGGCTGAAGAAGTGAACAGAAGGTAGAGAAGCAAGAAACAAGATTTGATCTCAGCCTTCGCTTTTAAAAAATGTTGCTCAGACTCAAACCAGCACCATACAAAAGCCCTGTTTTAGCAGGCCTCGCAATGTTACAATAAGCAAAAGTGTTCTCTGACGCTTAAGCGATGCAGCTTTTTGGTCTTGTGCTTTAGACACTTACGTTCCACCTGAATACCGTCTGCATGGGGTTTGCTTTTTGGTTCCTGGCTCCCAGCTTTTGCATCATCGTCATCCAGCAGAGGAACATAGTCTGTTTTATCTACTGTTTCTCCAACCACATCATCAAATTTCTCTGCCTCCAGAGTGGCAATGAAGTCCCTTTTCACTTCTTCCTCAATCTCGGGAGGTGGCTCTGTCAGAGCATCCGCAAGACTGAGGTTGTGATCCAAGTCAGCCATGCTTTAGCACCTTTGCAACCTGAAAAGCGATGTGAAGAAGAAAGAGAAAATAACATTTTAATAAGAGACCTTTTAAGTTTACTCAGAGTTTGATGTTGACAACTGTGTGCCTCCTGTGCCCTTAACACAATAAGAAACATTTGCTTTAGCACTCAAAAGTTCCCAGATGTTTATAAAAACCCCACACCAGTACAGAAACAAACAGCTACATCATCTAAATCAGGTTTTACTGCATGAACATTGTATTTCATGTGGTGTTTTATCAGAACCTTAAAAAAAGAAAACGAGAGAAAAGCCCCAGTACCTGGCCAGCATAAACACAATCTTACACCGATTTCTGCCTTGCCCCAGATCTGCGAGTTAATTACATATCCTCAGCAGCAGAAAGAGAAATGACGCAAGCGAATTTAGTTCCTGGGTTGGGCTCCACCCAGCCTCCCCTATGGCGATTAGGGTTTTACATAATCTCCGATGTATACTTCAGTGATGCTTTTGATCCCTTTGATAGGGTCCTGTAGCATGTTTATGTCCTCAGCGAACCTCGCTAATACCAACAAACCCACTCTAGCCCTGGGATTTGTGCTGGAAGGTGAAGTTTTAATAATGCTTACATGAGAAAAATATAGTAAAGTTCACACGTACACATTATATATAAAGCTGTAAATTGGAAACAAAGTAGAAAGAATTGCTATTTATCCTTTCTCCCTGATTTGTATCTCAGCATTCAATTTAACTTCCTGGCACTAAACAGAAAACGTACCTGAACCGATTCATCCGTTTTGCAGCGAAAGCTTTCGGGTTGGCACAACAAATACACCCATAAACAATTAGCTATGTTTTCACATTTCATCCTTTTGAAGTTATTATTAGGAACAACAGCCAGCAAATACTGAAGCAAGTTTACAGGAGTAAAACCCACCGCTCCAACTGACAAAAGGCGCATTTCTGAAGCTTTCTTTCCGAGCAGTGTTGTGTTGTGTATGCGCGACGCTATCAAAACAGCAAAGATACCAAAAGCGCTAGGCATGCATGTTAGCCATTTGCAGAAATAGTCTGGTACGAACTGTAAAAACCAAAGCCATAAAGGGCCATTAGTATCTAAATCAGCATAGTTACGACTCCTACTGCGGTAGCTCAGCCTCCTTTAATTTTGGTCTACGTTTGGAAGCACAAAGCAATTTGATGCTGACCTGTATTACACTCGCTATGAGATGCACAATCTGCAGAGACTCTCCCTGATAATGAAAGATTTACTCCATCTTAGGAGCCCGGCAAGCCAATGCAGCAGTGCCTTGGTTGAGAGAACAAGTACATGGAAGTGAAGTTTAGGGTTGCAACGACGAATTCGTCCGAACAAAAAGCTACGAAGGAGCTTCGGTAAAGCGAGTCACCGTTTTACAACCAATTCTCACCATATTGGACAAGAACCACCAAGCCACAATAGGAAAAGAGTGGAGCTGAAGATACAGAACTGCCTATGGAAGAGGCACAGACACGCTCATGACAAAGGACAATGGGCGTTTGTACGTGTCGGTTAATGAAGGGCTGACCCAAGTGGCCACTATGCAGCGGTCCAGGGTCACTGACTTGCGCGGTGATGGCAGAACACAGATCCTCTTGTTCCAAAAACAAAAGCTCCCACTCCTTGAACTGCAGGAAATTCTTCGTCAGCAGTATACGGCCACTGGCACATACCTACAGGCTCAAGCCTGTATAAGGCAATATTTTGCATTCCTCATAAACAATGGTATCACACTGATATTGCTGTTTATGTAATCACATGCACGTATATTATTGAAACTAATTCAGTTAAATTTTATTTTTTTTTTTTTACTTTAACAATTAAAGGTCAGACTTCAAGCCAGATCCAACTTCAAGCAGCAACTGCAGTTTTTGTTGTTTTAGATAAAGACCCTGCAGAATTACCACTTAACGGAAATCTAGAAGTGAAAGGTTTGGAGCTCTTAACCCTTTGTGCAGGGTCACAGTTGAATGAATTATGGTTATCCAAAAAAGCCACCTTTATACTTAAGTGATTCCTTTCAGATAGAGCTCCACAGCAACACTATTTTCAAGACACACCATCTTACCCCCACCTGCTTTACGATCTGCACACAACTGGCCGCATACCCTTCGCTGGGTTTCAACCAGGGAAGTAACTCACTTCTAGAAGTTTTATCTTTGCATTGGCCAGTCTCTTTGAAGGAAGAAATGAGGCTCTGAAGCAGTCCTCTTTTCAACCATGTCCTCCCTTGCTTTCAACTTGAAAGTGAAATGATGGCTTTTAGGTCAGTCATTCTCAAAAAAAAAATAAAATTGGAGCTATGAACATTTCATCCTCTTCTTCTGAAAATTTGTTTAGCGTAAGGAAGAAAAAACAATATTTAAGATTTTTGACAAGCTGTTTCATGATGCTACCAATCACAGAATCATTTAGGTTGGAAAAGGCCTTTAAGGTCATTGAGTCCAACCATTAAACATCAAGTTCAACTAAGAAACGCAAGAATCAAGACTATGGTCAGAAAATAGCTACAGAACATCCAATAACTTGGGGAACAAGCAAGCAAAGGCTGGGGTGAACACTTCAGATGCCAAAAGAAAAATCCAACTCCTGCTCCTCACAGCAGTCATGCTGGGTCAGGCCAAATCAGACCTTGCAGACATCACAAGTCCTTCATGTTAGCAGTATCATATTTGGTTCTGCACACTCACCAGCACAGCAAGGTTCACCCATCACGAACCGAAGCTTCATGTAAATGGCATTTAGGAAAACCTCTTTTTAACCTCCCTCCAAATGCTCGTTAGCAGTAGATTACAGTCTGTAAACTGAACTATCAGCTCACAATTTTCACACATTCGCTTCAGATTAAACATTTCTGCTATTTTAGTTTCAGGGACACGAGTGGCCTTTCAGCAGCATTTCCTCTTGACGGCTTAATTTAGGGTCTGTGCAAACAGCAAGTCATTGCTGTTCTCCCACTCCAATGGAAACTATTACCCAACTACTTTATAGAGCAGCCCTTTAACATTTAGCATCCCCTCCTCTGCATGATCTAAACCCAGGAGCCATCTACAGCCAACACCAGACCGCACAGAAACACCTATGGCCATAATCCCCAGTCTGCAGTCAGAGCAAGCTTATAAGCAGTATTTACACGGCCCAGAAATTATTTAGCCCCTGCTCCACCAAGATATTCAGTCACCTTTCCTCTACACCTGAACAGCTGCACTCCAATTAACAGAGCAAATGCGCCCAAAGCCCCGGTGTGGCAGGAGCTGCCGACTGAGTGAGGTTAGGGAAGCAGTTAAGAATCCTTAAACCCAAATCAAGGTTAATCCCACCGAGTTCATCCTCCAGATGGGAGTATTCCGCCACAAGCAACCGATGGATTCATATTGTGCTTTTTTGGTCCACATTAACGTAGCAGCACTTTATGACATAGTTACTGTAAAATAGCATTGGCAATGTCTCAGTTTCAGACCTACGTAGGAACTAGGACACTAAAGCAATCTAGTTTCTGCGGAAAAATAATAATGAGGTTATGCAGACTTATCAGCAGGACATTTCCTTGTCTATATTTAACTTAATAAGGAATGCAGAAACTATGTATAAAAAAAATAAATCAGCATAACTAATAAAAGCCATTTTGCATTTCTGTAGCAAATACAGAACGGGTATCTCAGGCATGTAAAAGCGCCTGGCAAATAACTGGCAGCCCTAACCCAAAGCACCGCACCGGCTGCGGGAAGCCTTCAACAGCCCAGGCAGGGTCAAAGGACAGCCAGACCACCACTGGCATCGGACTAGAACCCATTCCTCTGCTTTCCATCTCTGGTGTTAGAGCAGCCAAACGATACCATTTCCCAGATTCCCAGTCTGAACTAGGGCTTATAGAGTTAACGAAGACAAAAGGAAAATAAGTATACTGCACAGATTCTGCCCCAGGGTAGAAAGCAAATCCCGAGGCACAGTCATGTGTTGACCAGCTTAGAGAAACAGATGCTTCCTATACCATTTTCATTCATATGGAACGAAGTTAGCTACACACGGGAAGCGTTCAAGGATCTTCATCCAGAAGTACCTAACCACACTGTGCGTTACGTAGCTATGCACATCGGTTATCAACAGAGCACAAGGAATACAAATCCTGACAACAACTTCTAAGATGAAAGGGCAAAACTGAGGAACAACCAAGGTTTCAGAAGGCAGCAGTTTAAAAAAATGTATTAAATAATTCTTCAGCTGCAAGACAGCTGCCATGGTCTTCCTCTTTGTTAAATAGCAGAGGGAGTAACAGCAGCAATGGTGTAACACCAACCTGCACACTCGAGATTTCTGTCTCTGGAAGAGCCTCAGAGGACAGTCAAGTCCTCCCTGAAGAATGCCAAGTTGAGTATTTTGCTCAGATGAAAGGTGTGGAAGGGAGCAGAAGGTAGCACTATCAGTCCCACAGTGACAGCTGTACTACAGAGGAGGAAAAGAGTTTTCCTGTAGCTAGACTTTCCTCAATCCATTCCAGGAAATCTTTGCACAGCAAATAAGTCATATTCCCTTAATTTTCACTTTAAGAAAAAAAAAAAAGAAAGATTGTTCAAACCTCTTCACGTTCCAGCAACAGCTCACCTGTTATACCCAATATTTGCCCCATCTGTTCTTTTTTACACTCAGAATCTTTGTGTACCCAGCGGGTAACCTGTTTGTTTCGATAAATAAAATCCATCTTTCAGTTAGCTAACCTGAAAGGGACAGGAGAGTTATTTTCATCTATCACAGGCCCCCTGTTGGCTCTCATTCCAAAGAGCTCCTACTATTTACCCAATTCAGCTAGTCCCTCCTTTTCAGGATGAGCTCCTTTCTGGGTCTTCCCACCACCTTATCTGATGTTTGACCACATCCACAAGGTTGAAGTTTGCTACTGTACAGAGAACTTGTGCTCTGAAAGCCGATGTAGAGTCACAGGCTCACAACATCCTAGAGATCCCAAAGAAGTTAGGCTGGCACTTCCTTACAGATGTTTTACTTCCAGTGACCTGGCGGAATAACTTGCAAGAAACATCATCTCATCCAGCCACCCTCTGAAAGTAGAAGCAACACAAACAACACGTACTTGCATAAGCCACCGCCTCTAGCTTCCCATCTAGGGAAGAGTGCAATTTATTTCCTGAAATTTGTATTTCCATTTTGTAGCTTCCTTAACTGCACTGTTGTGTACATGCCTCTGGGCATGCACAGTCTTTGAATTTAAAGTTATGATCAGTCTGACCCAGATTTTGTGCATCTCGTCTGAAGATGGAGAAAGGGGAGAGCAGGCAAGCGGAGGCAAAAAAAAAAAAAAAAAAAAGATATATATACTTGAAAACCTGACAACGGTTTAAACAGAATCATACTTGGCACGAGACATCTACTGACCTCCCCCCGATTTTCTGGCAGAGGGAATAGCTGATTTCTCCCCCAGAGAAGCGTATGCAGGACAGGCACCCCCCTCCGCCAGTTGCCTGCCAGCCCGGCCGGGACACAGCCCCCAGCCCGCCCCAGCCTCCTGCCCGGCCGCTGGTCCCCCGAGGCGGATACGCGTCTCATCCCGCACCAGCTGAGCTGCACTCACCCCTGTTCTCCCACTTAAAACAGATTTGGACAGTTAGCCGTAGTATCTCTACTAGTATTAACACTGTTTTCTCTCCTACCAAAGTAAAGTTCGAGCAACCTTCATGCCAAAGAGGTACAGAGACATCTATTCACAAAAGTAGCACATCTAAGAAAAAACCCGAAGCACTATTTCCTCACTTGTTTTGTTGTTTGTTTAAAGGATCCACAGCTTTACCAGAAACATGTGTATTATTTCGTCAGATCCACTTGCTCCTTTAAAATTAGCTCCTAGCTGCATACAGAACAAAATCCCCGACTGGAAGAAACAGGGACAGCTCAGTCATAATTCCCATTTCTCTTGTCGTAAGTCAGCTTGCTTTTCTTAGACGAGGCCCTCACGAGCACTCAGCCACGGCCGTTGAGGCACAAGAAAACAGGATAGCAGGGAGCAGATATATGCTGTTGTCTTCCTTCGCAGTATCCTGAAGGGAGCCTGCCATAAAAAGGATGTCTGCGTCTATCTTTCAAAGGAGAGGACACGCCGTGAACCAATTTGCTGATGCTTCTTACATTCCATGGCTGAGCACAACAAATCTATGACCTAATTTAATCTTTTATAATTTTTTTTTTCCACAGTCTGAATCAGTGGGACTAATTTTTTTTTTTTTTAATATTTTTTTAGTTAAACAAGATAAGAGCTCTGCTTTATTTTTGTAGATGTTTTGAGTCACAGAAAGTCACTCAAATTACTAGAGGTTTCTTCTCAGAGGTAGAGATGCAGGTCAAGGGATCTTTAGTAAAGTCTTTTGAACAAAACTTACCAATTCTCGCCCAACTCCCTTGCTAGAAAAACCAATGCAGCAGCCTCAAACTGGACGGCCTGAATTAAAGGCTCATACTCGGGAATCAGTTGCTCGAAAATGCAGCAGAGTACAGTTGCCATCCCACCAGCGGAGGGGAGGCACCACGACCTGCTAGACAAGCGTAAGTACCCGATACCACAGACATCACCACGCCACTAGTTAAGTAGAAGACTGTAGATATTTACATAGTAAAAACCAAACACCGATTTTGAACTAAGTTGTTTAAACCGAAGCGCAGCTGGCAGTCCTCACTCCTACGGGCAGAAGCAAGCAGCAGAGAGCAGCTTCCAGCTCCACTCTGCCACACCACTCGCGCTGCCAACCTCAGGCGGCCCCTTAGCGTGACCCGAAGAAAGGCATCGCATCCAAGATATTGCTAGTTTCAAACGCACGTTTGGACTTCCAGCAACATCAGGATTTCAGTAAGCCGTGTCATACAAAACCACATTCTCCTTCAGACAACACAGACAGAGGGTGAGAGAGCTTCCAACTGTTATTTATACAGCTTAAGTAAATGCCTCCCTCCTTTACGAAGCACAAAAGAAGTGTCAAGTACAGAAAAGGTAGATTTGGCACATTTGTTGGTTGAACACGTGGACTGCTAGAACAAAGAAAGCGCTAGTAGAGTTGTTTCCCCTCTCAGCACAAATTCTCCAACAGCTTTCTGGCTACTTTTAACTATTTACAATACATTAAATAAGTCCCAGAACCTCTAAGCTCCTACAAATAACAAGTCAAAAAATGCACAACTAAAGTTAAAGGAAAAAAGTTCCTATTATCACCTCCACAGAGAAACACAAGGACAACGTAGGCATTTCCACAGGACCAGCAAGCGGCAGCACACGCTACCCGCCACGCAGCACACGCTACCCGCCACGCAGGCAGAGCTGGGGAACCGGTGACGGATGCGAGGGTGCTGCAGAGGACTGGGGACAGGGCAAGGTGTCCCTAAGAGGTCTGGGCCTTTATAGAGAAGTCAGTGCCACTGAACCACATACTAATAACCATAAAACAGCTCCAAAGGCTTGATGCAAGTCTCAGCTCACTTCCACAATCAGTTTATGGCTACACACAAGTTAAGAAACATGACGTTTTAACTTCTCACTTCAGATAGGTTTAGCGAAGTTGTGATTCATCTTGTCAACAGCATTTCAAAGCCGAGGCAGAGCTTCAGCCACTACCCCTTCCTCAGCACACAGTTTGCTCAGTCATTTCCTCTTCCACATCTGGTATCTCACCGCTTCCACATCAGGTCACTAATAACCTTCCCTCAGCTTTTGATTCAGGCTGCTAGTCTCACTTGAGCTGCTTCTCCTATAGCAAAAAGCCCACACAAAGAATGGAACAGGTTAAACGAGCTCCGAGTGACACTACACAGGCACTGAAACAATCCCGGCAATTCTCAAGCTTGTCTGTAGCCTGTTCAGTTGTGGGTAACTGAACTTGCACATCAGGCAAGCAAGAGCTAAGGCAGACTGAAGCAGATAGCAAAATGAGTGCTCCAAGCACTGCTGATCTTTCACTTGGGAGAAGGTACTTGGAGTAAACCTGTGAGCAGGCATGAATATGAGCAAAACCACTGGATTCAGGTGAAGTCTTGGGTGGAACACATGTGTATATGTACTTTGGGTAAGGAAAAAAGCCTAAGTCAAAAAAGGAAACAAGCCTAACAAAGCGGAAGGGGACAGGCAAAAGAGGAAAATGAACACAAGAGCCACAAGACAACTAGGCAGAAGCCTGACCACGGCATGCTTGTTAGGCAGCCTCCTATTTAGCAAGCTGGCTCCAAGATGTGAAAGCTGCGCACTGATCTACGCACAGACATGAGGGAAAACAGCGCAGTTCTCGTCCAGCTGGGTTCGTGAACTTTTCCAGGCAGCGGCCACAAAGAGAAGCTGGGCAGCAGTTACGGTCTCAGCTGGGACCCGTGCTGGAGAGTCAGGAAAGTGTGAAACAACCGAAGTGACTGCAGAAGATGCTGAGGATGGCTGCAGGCAGGGGGCTGCGAGCACTGCAGGTGGTGAGCACGGCCAGCATGCCAACTGTGCTTCGTTAATGCTGTTAGTCATTCACTTTCATGGGCATGTTAATATTTTGAATAAACAAAGAGCAACTGTCAGAGCAGAACGGAAACTGCCACAGCAAGGCCAATAGACTACGACAGGGAAAGTCATTTGAACAGAACGAGCTCTAGCTGACAAAGGCCTTTTTTTTTTTTTAATGTCATACCTTCAACTTTTATAAACTGCAACTTCAGAGTTTCAAAGTTGATGGCTTTAAGAAGTGCAGTTATTTCCATTTCATGATGCCTTGTAAGAGTCTACATAATTCTGGGTTTTATTCAGTATTTCCAAAGAGCATCCATCAATTTGTAGCGTTTCATTACTTAGGATACGAGCCATTTCTCCACTGTTTAAAGTAAAGCATTATTTTTGCTGTTAATTGGTACTGCACATACACCCAACTTCTACAGCTAGATTGCATACGAGTCTTTAATGAACATTTCTGCTCCATAAGCTTGAAACATTTTCATCAAGTAGACTTCCCTTAAGAAAGCAGTAATAAAGCCAATGAGGCATGCTTTCACCATATTCAATTATTCAGATGGCGTGTGAATTAGCAAAGTAAGGCAAAAGACAGTCTCTCAGTATGCGTGCCTCTTCAGTAATGTTAAAGAGATTCTCTCAGTTTTCTGGAGATTTGAGACAACTTCTATTTTCTTCCTGCCTTTCAGGCATTCATAGCTTGGAGAGCCTACACTTCATCCAATGACAAAGTCTACAAAGATGACTGGGCAGAAGGCCTGAACTAGCCAGAGGAAAGCTGTAAAATAACCTCCTCTCTCCCCATGTGGATCTCCTACTCGCTTGTCAGGGTAAAAGCCGTAATTACAAGTCAGCCTGCAAGCTGACAGTCCAAAATTTTTCAGGCTTACTAAAGCTACATTTCAGCTTATAACCACTCTTTTTAGACGTAGGCGTTCACTTACCTAGAATTATCTGCACTTGATTTAACAATAAAGAAACCGTTCTCTCAAGTGAAGGGACTTGAAAAGAAACTGCAGGGACCAGGTGAAGGCCATCCAGGGGAGGCAATGGCAACACGGACAAGTCAATCTAACTCAAGTAGAGATAGACAAACTGTAACTTGAGGAAAACCAGCATGATTTGTCTTTCTGAAGAGGACTGTGTCCAGCCTAACGAATGCAGTGATCAGACATGAGCCTTGCATCTCCATTATGGCAGTTACATCTCCAACATCAGGCAGATCTGCAGAGTGCACTTCAGAGAAGTTACACAATCAGCGCACCACCAGGTAATGAAAGCTCCCAGACGCACATAAAAATTTCATTGGAGCTGGCTAGAAGGAACACTGAAATACCTTATGAAAGGACTACGTACGTTTACAGCTGTAACAAACACGATGAGATGCCATGGCTGGTCCACCCTCTCCAGGGCAGAAGCCTCGTGATCCAAGATGATATTTTTCAAGAAACTTTAGCCTTATGCCAGCAAGGATAGCTCACTTCATCGGCTCAACCTTTCCACCTTTGCACTTGCATCTACAACAGACTTTTCAAAGAGTCAATTCAATGCTCTGTACTGCTCATTTAAAATACAAGCTTTGCACCAGCCAAAAGAACACGCTTTTATAGCGATCTCTGTCCATGAGGAAGCTGGGTCACTCCAACATTTAACTTTGCTGTAATTTAGTATAGAAATTGATCTCTTCAGATTTCAACAGAATAGAGGTCTCTGGTGATCCAGTCCATGACAATACAGGCCAAAACCTCCCAGCAGTCAAAGCCTCTGCTATTTTATGAAGTGTTATTTGCCGCTTCCCATCTTGGTGTTTAATGCATCCCACCGAGTGTTTGCTTCCAAACACAAAGAGACTGAAGAGGACCGATTGCATTACTCCAGTTATTATAGAAGCCCTCTACACAAATTGTTCACTATAACCAGATCCGTTATTAGTGGAGGGAAGGAAACAAATAAATACTAGTACTTCAAGACTTTGAGGAATCTCTGTGTTCTAGTGGCAGATGACATGCATATTATATGCCCCTTATTATCATTATTTTCAATTAAGTAAAAGCAGTTTAAAAATAAAGCCTACATTCAGCACTTATGCAAAATAAAAATAATTAGCTAGAACTAGATCTCCATCAAAGATCAAGGCAGAAGGAATACTCAAATGAAAGAGCACCAGTAAGAATTCTTGTTTGCGCGTGTCTAAATACATACACACACACGTGTGTACAGGTGCCTGTATATACGACATTCTTTAATTAAAGGGAGACTTAGGAGGCATCAATAAGAACATGACATGACTGACTTTATTAAAATCAAAGATGAAAACAGCTAAAGAGGAGAGCATTTCTCACTTGCCAGGTATCTGACTGTCAGGAATCTCCTGGGTCACCTCTTATGACGGTGTTGCGAGAATAAAAGAAAGTCAGAAAGAAATTAGTCGATCATCTTCCATTCCATATAACCAACACTAGTTGTACAGCTACTCTGGACTAAGAGCTCAAGAGCTGCACACTGCTCAGAGAGGCTGGGGATTCTCTATTCTTGAAGATGGTCAAAACCCAACAGTACACACTTCTGGGGAACCTGCTCCAGGTGACCCTGCCTTAAGCAGAGGGGCATTGGACTAGATTGCCTCCAGAGGTCCCTGCCAATCTCAGCCATTCCATGATTCTGATATTCTTTGAAGACCCCTGTTGATTTTTGAAACTAATGATCAAAAGCTTATGGACGGAACAAGACACACTTCCGTTCCACATCTCGAAGGCAAGCCTTGAAACCAAACTGAAACAACCCTCCCAACCTCCCTGGCCATACATACAGTTTTGGAAAGGATCCGTTTCTGACCCAAACTCTGAGAGGATAAAGTAGTCTGGAGAGCACACAGTAGTGCAGTCCTGCAGTAGATAGGAAATTTCATTCATGTGGTGGCTTTTGCCAAGAATGGAAATGAGACACGGCTATGTAAAAAAATTGAGGAATAATTCCAGAATTTGCATCTCTGATATACAATGGCCAATCTCGCTCATTCAAATTCTGAGGTAGCTCTCTTGCTCTTAATTTAAGAACTGAAATTACTTTGGGTGCAATGAAGCTAGCTCTAGGAGTCCTAACTAGTCCTGCAATGGAAAGGCAGCCACCAATCCTGCTTACTAATACAAAAAGGTCCTCCTCCTGCTGCTTCAAAAGACACACAAGTTACTACTTGTCTGCAATTGCTTCAGTTTGTCTACAGTTTGAGGCCAGAAGTCAGTACAGAAGGAAAAGCTTGACTTGCAAAACTGTGAGGACAACCAAAATGAATCTGGAAGGTCAGCTCCAAGTTTCACATACATACACAAGAAAGGTTAGTTTCTCACTACTCTTCACCACCTTCTTCCTGCATGGAAAGGTATATGAAAATGCAGCTTTATGGTAAGAACAAATATTATCCGAAAAAGCTTCCACCTGTTGTCATACTTGCAAGAGTATTATATATGTTAGCATACTGTCACCAGAGTTGCCATCACCAGCTGATGGGGCTGAACCAACAGCGCTCACATGGCTAGGAGCTGCTGACCCTAGCCGAGAGCTCCCCATCCAGGGCACCACTCTCCCGGTCCCACAGGCTGGGATGCAACAAGTAAACTTCTGCCTCATGAAACAGAAGGAGGGAAAGAACCATATGAAAGGGGCTTTTTTCATGCTCAATTTCGTTTGTTTTTTAAATCTCTGGGTTGATATTTTTCTCCCTATAGTTATTTCCTAGTAAAGGATTAGGATGTCAGGGGGGGCGGGAGAACGGAGGTGCACAACGCCTCTCCATCAGTCGGGAATGGCTGACCTGCTATTATTCATATATGGCAAGAATATTGCCCTACTGCACCTTCCCATAAGTGCCACAAGGCAGACACTGTATCAACAGCAGCTACAGACACATAATAATTCAGAACTCTCAGAGCACTCTGGATAAATATATTGTATTAAATTTATTATCCAACTCTAGTTTGGAATACTAGACCTCTTCCCTTTAGGATAAAAGCCCATCCTTTTGTGGGTGACAAGATCATCTACACTAACTTGTAACATTGATTTTCATGAACGGAAAGATGACTGCATCATGTTTTATTTATGCATTCATGTATTCTCCTTTAGAGAACCTGTTCCCGAAGTACTGCTTTAAAGAAGACACGACAAGTCATGAAATAGGCCCAGTTATTGCTCTGAAAGTTCAGAGTTGCTGATGAACGCAAGAAGGCTGGACTTACCTGTTGCTATGCCGGCTCCCTGAGATAACATCGCGGGACTTGAGGATGATCAGGTTCAGAAGCATTACTTCTCTGGAAGACAGCATTTACACGGCACAGATTGGCCCTTGCTCTTCCAAAGATCCCAGTGTGAAATCCAGTGTGCATGGACAGTTCTACTGTGCAGTGAGACTGTGGTTGCCAACTCAGATTTCGGAGTCTCAGCTGCAGGTTCTTCATCAATTACACTGCCTTCTGGCCTTAATTCCAGTTCTTCCTCTGCTCAGGGTGAGGACATACTTTTTGCAAAGCTTGCCTTCTTTTCTATGCAGGGAAGTAATGACATGCAATGGCTCCAGAAGGAGACAGCATGGGAACTCTAAGCGTAAAGCCTACAATGCTCTTTATCAGCACACTTAACAGCTGAGCAGTCAAGACAGCATCTTCTTTTGCTATCTGGCTTTGAAGAGCTTAATTCTGGTCACAGAACTCGTAGAGACCAAAAACTTTAGACACCCAAGAGTAATTCTACCACATCCCTGGGAATTAGACTTAAATTGCTCTGGACTTGTCTAAAAGCCTGAAGTGAATTTTGCAATTTCTCCATGGCACGTACCACTGGAGAGGTAGCGCAGTTCCCTTCAACTGCAAGAGCCCCCAAGCCACCTAATAAACCACTTCAACAGACAGAAGATTTAGCACAGACGGAGCTGATCAATCCTACCAACACTGACAAGAGTGAACAATCATGAATTGAAGGCAAAATTGTGCAGACATCCCTCCTGTCCAAATCCCAAGTGAACCCTAGAAGGGCAACAAATGGAAGGAAGCCCCCCTGAACCAGTCCTGAGTATTTGGAGAAGCTTCCTTGGAAGCAAAGAAAAGCTTTTGATCAAGTAAGGATGGTGGGAAGAGGGGAGGCTCATGGAGGAAGAGCACCTTACATCAGTCTAGCCACAACTGGACAAAAAGCAGAGACAGGAGTCTTTAAGAGCGTCAGGCTGAGAAGAGTGATGCAACTGCAAAGAATCACCCCAGCAGACCACTTCCAACCCTGACTTTGACTCCACTTGTACCTATTCCCAAAAAAATAGGTGGCATGTATTCATGCCTGCAAAGAGCATTTTACTGTTGTTAATTATACTTAAGCACACCGAGATGAGATAAGAGAACATCAGCCTCCTGAGCGATTCCCTCCCTTTGGGCAATTTCACTATTAACCACTCAGCAAGACGGGGTAAGACTGTCCAAGTTAGATTGCTACATCAGGAGTTGTACCGTTTCCAAGCTGATAAAAAGTCACATTAGTAAACTTGCCTTAAGTTACAGCAGGATAGATACTCTGTCAGAACAGCTTCACTGGGAGTACAAAAATAACTTTCCTATAAACCCCGGCAGGGATTAGGGACTCTAGAAGGTGGGGATTAATGGTCTTGGCTGGCCTTCAAAAAAGCCACATGGAAGATGAGTTCATAGATAATAACTGCGAGGGACTTTCAAGTGTCTAGCTCCGCGCAGGCCTACAAGCATTGAAATAAGAGACCTAAAAAAGACTGGTATGTCATCTCCAAAAACCATAAATGCTTATCTAAGGAAAATAAAGGAGCCTGCCCACATTCTGCACAGACTTGGATGTTTTAGCTCTAAAATGACCTGTTCCTTAACTACTTTAAAAAAAAAAAAAAAAGGATCTGCCCAGAGTCATACTTTTTTGCCGATTTCCAAGCCATCTCACAGAAGAGAGGATTTTCTGCGCTGCACACCAGCAGAGGCGGCACCAAAAAAGGAGAGTTTCATTAATCATGGCAGGGAAGAGTCTCCTGTTTTCACTTGGCAGAGGGCAGAGGGAAAGACAGTCAAAGTGGGGGCAGGGTATGAAAACTCTGGCTGTTAGCAAAGCACTTTCTTTCTATGTTGCATATTGACTGCTAAGCCACAAACCAAACAGGCAAGGCAAGCAGCTGTTCCCGTCAGCTGCTTTCCTTTAATAGCACATGCATCAGAAAGGAAAGCAGCCTCTACCTCCCTAACAGCAAAACCCAGAAAATAATGGCTTTCTGGCTTGTGCTAAAGAGTCCCTTCTCTCGGGAGGAAGGGAAGGATGGCACGTTTCTAATAGAGTAGATCAGTCAATAATTTTCATTTTTATTAGGTATTTTGTACCTCCTCATTCTTCTTCTTGCAAGGGCATCTCACTGCCTGGAAAGAAAGATTGAGTGCACAAGAAGGGAGAAGTTTCACTACAAAAGTTCACCTCTGTCACGTGGTCCTCATGTGGGCTCCTCTAAATTCATCCTGCTCCGCATTTGTCTTGTATACGTGTCTCCCAGAATAATGTATCTTGGGCTTATGCGAGAATTTTGGCTTTTGTTTCCAAGATGATTTCTTCCGTTATTGCTTGTGAAGAAAACTATGGGGTACGAACACACAAACTACAAACCAGATGAGAAAGAGCTCAAGTCATGCTGTGAGAAAAATTTTTGAGAGATCCAGTCCAGCTTAATTATGGTTGTAAACTGCTATGCAGGCCCTCCATATCTTCATGTATACATCTGAGAGGGTAGGAGGGAAAGTAAGACCATAGAGGACCGATTCTGAAATTAAGTTAATCAAAAAAAAAGAGTAAAATAAGCAGCCATTTAATGTGTTAGATCCATATGGTATCTCATGCATACATCAAGAACTTTATTGTAGTAAGCCTTGAAAATTCCAAGTTAAACTTTCTGTAGAACAGCAGAAACTATTCAAGCTTGTGGAAACGGTCTGGCAGAAAGGGGCAAGACACTCTGCTCCCTTATTTCACAAGAGTTATCAGGAAGGATAAACCAAGTCATAATGGCACTGGAAAGACCTTCTCAAGTAGAGCTCCTGGAGGCCAGCTTTGTGGCTTCTCCTACTCAGATGCACATCCTGATGCCCACAAGAAAGGCTGGATGCCATCCGCTGTAAGCAAACCGACTCTCTAGAGAACTGCCCCAAGATCAACACATTAGCCAGTGTTACTCAAAAAGCAAGGTAAAATTTGAGCAAGGAGCGTAAAACATCACAGGTTAGAGAGGAGCAGCTACAGCAGATACAACCATGAAGCAGAAGCAGCTCGTCTGGCAGCCGAGTGCACACAGTTGCTGCTTCCAGGAACTCAGTTTGCATACAAGCTTTACTCCTTTACCTACAGAGAATAATTCTAGTTGTGTTAGTGACTATATTAGAGTAGCTACTTTACTTTTAATTAAAATAAGCACCTCTCTTGACAACGTAATTATATAGCATGAGAACCTGTCGATCAGGACACAGAACTGGTAGCTTCAAAATGAGAAAGTTGACTAGTAAACTATTTTCATCAATGACAATTCATCACCAGCTTGATGTTTCAGAGCAGATCAGTGGAACAGCAAACCCGTCAATGCTTTTTCAAGTAGATTTGCAGAGAGCAAACAATACTTTAAAGCTTTCCACTACTGGAAGGGTCAAAAAACTTTAGAAGAACAAAACAAACCACGCTTCTATACTAAGAAATGAGGTTTAGCTACTGGCAAATTCTGCAAGATCTTAGCTATGGCAAGTAAGTTAGTTTACGGACTCAGCAGTTGCCTTGGAGAATCATACCCTCCCCTCAGGCTTTTGAGAACTGACAGATATGCCCCCAACGGAACCTGGAAATAGAACAGACACATTTGAACTAGTGGAGAGGTAGGGGTTTGCCATTTGAAAACCACAACAAAGTATTATGGAAGCAGACTTTTTAAAAGGAGAAGCAAATGCTCTGTTAGTGCGCAGCCAAGGTTTTGGAACATCAGCCAGAGCAGAACTCTCTGACCATGTAGGCAAACTAGTTTAGAGTGAGCGTGCCTGTTTACCAAGCATTAGCGGCTTTCTGTTTGCTTCATGTGTGTTAGATTTTCAGGCCAGGAACGAAATTCAGTCCATGTATTTCTACAGAGGCCGCCCAAGTGCTCAGAAATTCATGGACAAATGAAGTCTCTAGATGCGTTTAGGGTGGGAGTAGAGTATACCTAGGGGATTCAGAGCTGTGGAGCCTGCTCCTCCTTACGCGGTTAAGAACAGCTTTAGGATATCCAAGTCTGTCTTTACACAGTGGTGCATTACTAGAACATGTTTAGGGAGGGCCTGGCTCTTTGCACCACCTTTTGCAATTCAATGCATAGATTTTGTTCATCTTGGAGCCACCCCACAAGAGATGTAATAGAGATTAAACATAGTCCGTGTTACTAGGAGTTACTTTAAGTAGGGATATTGGTGCCTACACACAAGTGAGAAAGACAAAAATCAAAGTCCTTCTAAAACAAGTTAGAAGCATATAGCTTCAAAAATGCTGACCACACTTGGGCACCTCTGCAAACAGAGCTGAAGTCTTTGGCTACAATAGCGCATGAGAGGATTTGCTAGAAGCCTGGGAAGTAACCATTGCCTGCCTGTGATCCAAGAGAAAGAGGCACTCCTATTTGGTAAAGTAACAGCTCCAAAACGAAGAAAGGTAGAACAACAATTTAGCTTCAGAATCATATGTGAAGCAGGGAAAGCTCCGCTGAGTCACCACGCAACTCCCAGAAGGGAGAACACATGCTTTTCTGAGGGACCACAGAATACAAGGCACATTCACGTGCTCCATTAGTGTTAACGCACCGCAGGCCGGCAGAGGCTTTCTCCCTCAGCAAGGGAACTGCTTGCAAGATAACATTATCTGAGCATCCATTACTGCCTGCGCCAGAACATAAGCCACATGCAGGCACACTTGAGCCAACATTACCAGACACCTACACCAGTTCCAGTATCTCCCATGCTACCAAGGTGGGGGGCAGAACAAAATACAGGTACAGAGAAGTGCTCAGAGATTTGCTCAACAGTATATTACTAGGTATTTCAGCTGTAGGCCAAGGCCCGGTATGAAACACTGCTAGACCAGAAGTTAAGCAAATACGTTCCGGTCTCCTTCAAAAGGGTATTTATCAGATTCTTGAATGGTAAAAACAGTACATTCTGAAAGCACTATGTCATCCCAGACTGACAAACTCAACAGCAAGGAAAGCTAAAGGTTACATGCCAGACCCTTCTGCTTCCTCTGGACTTGCAGTCGATCCCTTTTAGCCAGAGAGGGACACCAGCCTAGCCCTTAAGCTGCTGCTGTTATTCCCTACCAGCACGCCATTTTAATTCTCTCAAAGCAGGGAAAACACTCCTGCTCTCACGTGATGTTTATTCTTAGAGAGGATCCCAGGGATTTTTATTTAGCTAAGTTCAGTCATGCAGTTGGCCAAGTGCCATAAGAGCATCACAGAACTCCTCAGTTCTGAAAAGGGAGCAGCATTAGTGCAGTACAGACATATTAATAGCATTAAAAGTGGCAGGTTATGCAAGAAAGATCTGGGTAATTGAAGATAAATAACCCTCCCCAGAAAGTTGTTACTGCCATACGAAGTTCGTGGCAGACTTCATTAAAAAAAAACCAAACAAAAAGAAAAAAACAACACAACAAAAAAACCACACACACACGACAGCCACATAGTCTGAGGTCAATTTAACTGCTTAGACCTGTCAAACAGCTGAACCTAATTCCTCCAGAGCTAGTCAAAAGAACAAATTCTATCATTTGAGCCTCTCCATTATCCAGAGCTGGTTTTAACAAAATTCCTACCCAACTAAAAGCAACCAACATTAGCTAGTAGTGACCCAGGTTACTAGAACACGTAGAACCACATTTATGAAACAACTTTCGAAAATAAATGCAAACTTCAGTCTGAGATACACACTCAAGTCAGTGAAGGCACTGCTCCAATTTTTAGTTTTTCCTCTAAGAAACGTGCTCATATGTTGCAAGTAGATGAACGCCAACTTAATTCAACTAGAACGGTGCCTGTGTGGTTAGCTGGCTAAAGGTTTAGGTGAAGCAGAGAAAAAACAAGATGTCCTGTCAGCCAATGCTTGCATCAGGCCGGAGCACGGGAAACCGCCAAAAGGGGCGACAGCAAGAGGCCTCATGTTACTTCTCAGACTCAAGGAACGTACGTGAGAGTAATCCTTTCTCATTGCTCATACCCTTTGCATGTTGAAATCTGATGGGGTGGCAACAGGGGGAAGAACACTCATTTCTGAAATGATTTAATGCAGAAGAATAGTTTCCACCTTCCAAAATGTATGCAGGAAGCCAGCAGAGAAGGAAGGGAGTAGCTACTGCAGTTCAACCACTATTGTATTTATATTTCCGTACTCTTGATAACAAATACATTCAACTATGGCTGAAAAACAAGGCATTGGTTAGAAAACAAAAAGCTGAGCTTTCATGAAAGAGCAACAAAAGGAATTTCAGGTCTCCCTGCAATGTTATCAGGTACAGCCTATTAGTTTCTTTAGAGAATTATTTACTTCCTTATTGCAGGTATGGCTGCAATATCCAGTATCACAGTATTGTGCCCTTTGACACAGGCAGTTTCCCTTCCAAAAAGGGAAAGATAAGGGGACCAAATAGATAATTGTTCACTGTGGTACTAAAACCCCCACTTCTTAAATCATTTTGAATTAAAAGAAAGGGTTCTGCCCACATCTCGAAGGAAGTAAAACCACATGCGGTGAGTGACATGGTAGCATTGCCTTCTTCCCAAGGGTTCTCCCTTACTGTAAGGGCTACGCCTCCCCAGTTCTGTTCTCTGCATTCTCAGCCTAGGAGGTGAGCGCAGACTTCCTCAGCCCCCTCTTAAAAGGGTGGGTGATAATGCAGCAGCTCCTCCTCCAGCAAACTGCAAAATCCTCTCAGAGGACAAGCAATCACACTTGGTTTGCTGAAGCGCAGAGGAAGTTTTGTTATCTGCTTGCCTCATCTGAGCAGAATCCTCTGTAGGCAGAGCTCTGCTGCAGGAGGGGAGCAGGGAGTCACAGCAAGTAGCAGCAGCCCCAAAAGAGTTCACTTTTCATCAGTAAAATTGACCCTAGAGTCAATTTTTAAACCCAAAACGTTTTGTGCATGTTTCTTCCCAGCTAGAGTGGTTATACAAAAAAAAATTAATCCATCAGGAACTGTTTTTAGAAGTACTTTCTCACCACCTGTATGCACGTAGCCAATACAGTAACCCAATGACATTCCAGGCGCCACAAGAGCTGTAGTCAGTATTTGTAGTTTTAAGAAAGCAAGCAAGGTGACCAAACATGCAGCTGTACTTGGTGGAAAGAGTTCATAACAGAGTGAGTGGGAAGAACCCATTTATTTCTGAGTGACAGTCTGAGATGAGCAGGTGGTTGTTTTGTACAGAACCCAAGGTATTCCTCAATCAGGTCACCCAACAAGAACCAACCAGCCAGCGCCGGACTCGCCCAAACACTTCCTCCGCCATGCCTGCTCTCCTGGGCTCCTCCGAAGGATGTTGGGAAGGAAGTTGCCTTTATTCATCTAGGCAGTCAATGAGCCTGGATTAAATGTTCCCGGATAAATTACTGCAGGAAGCATTTTTAGCTGCTGAATACAGTCTGTGGGAAACACCTGTTTGGTTTCCATGTCCTGAAACCATGGAACAACAAACGTTGAGAGGTACAACTACATGCATCCCTGGGACTCTAGGCGGCAGCTTACACTGTAACTCATGTTTTTGTACAACAGAGAAGAGAAGGGAGGAAAATTGTAACATAGCAAACTCACCCCCTTAGACAACTTGGGAGCTAACAACATGAGCGAGTAAATTGAAGTCTGAGATCAATTCCAGACCTCCAAGGAGTCTGACAGACATTAAGATCACACTGGCCAAAGCTAAGTGAGGTGGAAAAGGGGGAGAAAAAACATAGCGAGTTGAAGACTGCAACATGCAGGAAGGGCAATGTAGTGCTCTAACACTCCTGTGTCATCTTCTCCGTTCAGCTGCGCACAGCCCTCGCTCCCCGCGGGGGAAGGTGACAGTCCACCTCCCATGACCTCTTCAGCTCCATCGGGGCCATGGCGAAAGGCACGCACAGCGCCCTGGGCACCGCCCTCCCGCCCCCTCCCTCCAT
>VZTL01006035.1:0-37561 GCA_013400535.1 Scopus umbretta | reverse complement strand
TTTTTTTTTTTTTTACAGTGGAGCAGGTGCAATGTCTATGTCTGTTATTGGTGTCTAATATGGTTTAAGCAAACACTGAATTGCTCACGTTGTCTAGGTGTTGCGTATAGTCTATTAGTCATCCCACCTAGGTCTTATCAGAATGCAAAAAAAACAACATTTGACATGAGTCATTAAGATTCATTAAAGAATATCTTTGTCATAACAGCAAATGAGGGAGAAATATGGAAGGGACGGGCAGAGGTATGTCTAATATTTGTGGAGAACATATGACATATGCCGTGTACCAGGGATCTTGAAAACAATACTGTTTGTAAGAATATTATTAGCAGAGCAATAGTGAGCTTAGTTGTGTTGATTGACCCTAGTAAGCAAATTCTGTACTTGGAGTTTGAAATAATTAGCTTTTTTGGGGAACTGGATTATAGGGTATCGGGGAAGCTGATATCCAGCACCAGTGTCAAACCGGGGCCAAACCCTAAGTCTTGCTTCACTCCCTGTGCAGCTTTGTTAATGGCAGAGAGCCCGGGGCACTGTGGTCCCCTTGCCCTACTAGCAATGTCCCCAGCAAAACAGACATTCCTGCAGGATGTGACATGGCTGCTCGTGTGGCCACATGTCCCTGTCCTGTGTGACTGTGGCCGTCTGGCCCTGCGTGAAGCCCAGACACTGCAAGCACTCTGCAGGCACTTAATGACACGCAGGACTGAAACCACCACCTCTGTGTCGACACTGGCCAGCAAACCCTCTAAGGGGGACAGCCAGTGCCGGGCTGGCATAAAACAAAGAGGAAATAATTTTCTTAGCCCATGAGAATCTGATGGAGCTTAGGCATTGGTTCCCCTCCCCCCGCCCCCCCTCCCCAGCACAACCAAATCAGTCTCAAAAATACCTTGTGAATGGTATTTTGAAAAACCCTACATAAAAACAAAGCAAAAACTAGCCATGATTGATTAAACCCTTGCATTCTTTTTGCTCCTGGCTTTTTTTTTTTTAAACATGTTTTTATTTTAAATTGTCTTTTTTACAAACAGTGGGTTTTGGTGGAGCTCCGGACACATCAAACAAAGGCTTCATCTTGTGGGAGAGCACTGTAGGCAGTTCCTCTCCACACAAATCTCCATGTAGCTTTCTCCCCACCAGCATGAATTGCCCTCTGTGGGCCAGATGTGCTTTTCCCCTCATACACATGAGTGTTTCCATAACTGCGGAGTTGGTCCCATTGACAGCGCCAAGATTTCTGGAGTCACTGCTCACTCGCAGGTGTGAAGTGGATTGCTCTCTTGGCCTTGCGCAGATAAGCAGCATTAGGAATTTGTTGCTCTTGTGCCTTTTCCCAGAGTTGGAAATCTTGTAACTAGGGGAGAAATAAATTGTCCACATAATTTCTTTTTTTCTGTAGTGCAATCTCTTTCCTTTGTCTCAGTACAAGCTGGTTTTCTTAACATGGCTGATTTATAAAGAAAGCCGATGCTTGCCCAAAAGTCTTTAAATGAGCATATGTGTTCTACTATGACCTTTACAGTAATCATTCATTTGCTTTTTTATCGGTGTCATCCAAGTGATTGCTACGCACATCACAGCCTTAAGTCTGCCCACGTATGGAAACTGAAATTTGGAAGCAATACGCTCTCAGGTCCCGCTCAGGCAAGCTCTGCTGATCTCCATCGGGTTTCTTTAAGCAGAACCTGTATTGCTTTTAATGTTCCTAAGGAAACCCAGAAGAAACTAACTGTTGTGTGGAGCTCTTATCTTAGGGGAACACAAGCTGCAGGAAACAAACTGAACAGATTTTAAAAGATAGGGGTTTTGATCTCACCTTCTTTAAATTCCTTCTGTGCTCTCACAAAAAACTGGCATTTCTGAGAACCCACACCCAGTGTGTGTCAGGGTCCAAGGTCGGCAATCATCTTTAAATACACTTTCCCTGCACTTGGACCCTCTGTCCCTTCCCAGTGTTTTTGCAGCTTGCAGCCCTGCCTCAGGCTGGTTGAGCTTTTGCTGCTTGCTGCTGGCAGCTTCCAAACTCCAAATGCATTTGGGGCAGTGCTGTGAAGATGCTTCCCAAAAGGGACTTGCTGGACTCTCACCTGCAAGGACCAGCATTTAGGTAGTAGCAGTGTCTCGTACTGTAAAAAAAAAAAAAAAAGGTTGAGGATTCTGTATAAAATGTCCCATAAATCGTAAGTTATGCATCTGCTTCCCACATGAGACATTTTGTCAATAAAATCTTCCCTTGCTTTCTTTGTGTCTCTGTACCCTGTGTTGTTACACGCTCCGGTGGAGAGTTTAGTTACTGAGAAAGAGGTGAAGAGCTCCTAAATGAGCACAGTTCACTCCTTTTGCTGTTTTCAAGGATATTGTACATACCTAAAGGAATGTAGTTTTTCTAGGATATTTCCTTCTCCCACCTCTGTGTATATACCTTCCTCTTCCCTTGAAAGGAACATGTCCTTAAAGAAAAAGTTTGTTTGTTAAGTATTTGTTACATGGGTTCATGCCTTCTCTGCAAGAATGTGCTTTAGCTTGGATTTAGCTTAAGGAAATGAGAGTCACAGTGTCACTCAGCCATTTTTTCTTCTAGCTTCCTGTTTCCCCCAAACAACTTTTGAACCCTTTGGTCTTCTTTAACCAAAGCTGGGAAGGATCTCACCATCTGAGGGAAATAAAGTTCTTGCACATCTTAGAAATAAGAGGCAGCAGAGTAGATAAAAGACACCAGAGCTAGTGCCCCCATGGAGATAAAGGCAGAAATGTGGGTTCAACTGTATCTGTTTCCAGAGAATCACACAAGAAATAAATGCTATTAACAAGAACCTTTGATCAGAACTCACATCTTACTATGTTTGAGATAAGAGTTTGTATCTTACTAGAGATGAGATAAGCTACCCCAAGATGCAAGTCACGGGAGCCAAGCATCATTTGTTCTGCTCACAGAACGACTTCTTGCTTTGGTAAAGTGTAATATTTACTTCTACTCAGTGGATTCTCACCATTGTTTAGACTCTGTATGAACCAGCTCTCTTGTGGGGATATTTGGTGAGATGTGAGAGGAGACCTGTGCTACTGTTTCAGTGTTGCCTGAAGAGTGGAATTGCTAGGATCAGCCTGAAATCCACTGCCAAGCCTACAAGTGGTGGGGCTGGGTGACTCCCAGGCTTCACAGGGAGATGCCAAATGGACCCGTTCCTGTCCAAACGAGATCAGCAGTGGCTGAAAGTCATGACTGTCTGAAGGCTATTCAAACTCAATTAGTGAGATGGTGGTTTCATTTGGGAACCTATTTGGCAAATGGCCACTGCTATTGATACTTAGGTTTGCCAAATCTTACTAGGAACGAGCAAGCAGGTATGGAAAATGGGTGCCTATCCATCCCTAGAGAGTAAATCAGATATTTTATTTCAGGGAGATCATTAATGACTCCNATTCAAAATAAATTCCTCTTTTTTTTTTTTTTTTTTTTTTTTTTTTTTTTTTTTTTCCATGTGCTAGGTCTATAAGTAACCTGGGGACTTCACGCTAGAAGTCCCAGTGGGAAGAGGGGGCAGAGTACCTTCCACCCTCTTCTCCCTGCTGTGGCAGTCTTCTGGATCTCAGTGCTCCCTACCTGAATCTTACCAGTTTCCCATGTTTCTGGTATTTCAGTATGGATGGTATATCATCTATGTTCATTATGGAGAGTACTCTCCATACCCAGTAGTGGTGGGATAGGAGATACGTTCAGTTTTCTGATATTTGGGATACTAATCATGCAGGTGATGATCTCAAGTGATTTAAGTATGTGTGCTTAGCAGTGTGGACCTGCACATCTTTTGTCTTTGGATTTCAAAAAAGAAATCTTTCCCAGTTATCTTTTTGACATCTTTGCAAACAGTAAATTCAAGAACAAACTTTGTAAAGCTCTTAACCCTAATCTTTATAAGTTACAAAAATTTGGTCAAATTACCAATTATGCTCTGTGTTTGTTTTCATCCTCTGGGTCTCAATTTTCATGCTTGCTTTTGCTCCCAGGGACTCTGTGAGGCTCTTAGTTAGGTCAGGTTTTGTACAAGCAAAGGAATCCGTTCCTCTTCCAAAGACCTGGCATCTAGTTTAAAGAAGGCAGGGGAGTGCAAGAATACCTTATACTTCAAAATGCAGAAGCAGCAGGTTTTGAGCCAAGGTTTAGAGGAGAAGAGAATTAATTTGTACAGGATATCAACTTGCTCTCCAACACCATTGTCTAAAACATGTTTTCTGTGCCTTCCAGAAGAAACCCAGTGGATAACCAGCTGCTTTACATTTTTCAGGTGGACGAAGCAGCAAAGTCATTCTGATCTGGAGTGCAGTGGGGGGCTGTGGAACCAGGTGAGAAGGTACAAAAGCAGGCATGTAGGAAGGACTAAGTCTCATGAATCATGTCTCTGGTAAGGGCTGGAACCCTGTGGCTAATATGATGTAAAGCCTTGGGGAAAAAGCTGTTGAAGTGACAAACCACAAGGATGACTTTAGTGGCAGCATTTTCAGTACAGCTTGCATGGGCAAGGGTTGAAAATGGAGGAGACAGAGAAAAGACTGCAACAGTTCAAAGGGAGGAGAAATGTCCATTTGAAGAATTATGTCTCCTGTTGCTTCTCTTCAGGATACTGGTTTAAAGCCTAGCAATAGTTAAATGACGCCTGTTTTCCTGTGTCTCTCCATGGTGGGTTCTTGATTAATTCAAGCTTCACAAGGTTTCTCTTTCAGTGAGGATGCTGACAATGTCCCTCTTCTCTACCTAGTTGCTTGTTTTTGGTAGGGATAGGAACATAATACTTTTGAGACCTCCCGTTTCTGCCAATGCAACTGCAGTTGGCTAGGGGGTCAAAACTTAAAACATAAAAACACGATAAAAATAGCAAAATATCTGAATTAGATCAACAGCTTTTAAATATCAGTTCGACTCTCCTTAGTGAATTATGTACTGTATGTTTCACTTAAAATATAGTATATTTAACTTTACTCTTTTGAGCTAAAAACATGCCAGAAATGGCTTTTGGTGAACCAATAATTAAAAGAAGAGCTCTCAGAAATGTTGTTAATGTATTGTGCTGTTGGCTAATCTTTTGGTTTCCTTATTGGGGAACACACTGCTTCAGCCCTGGTAATGACTTCTCTGAGAGGTGGTGGTACTTCTGAAGAGCAGGTATTTGAATAGACAGTTTGAATATTTGATAGCATACTCTGAGGTGTTTGGATGAACTGGTCATTTAAAAACAAAATCAATAGGCATGCATCTCTAGGGAATAGTAAACAAAGTTGGAGTCATTCCTAATTATTGGGATACAGCTCTGTCATCAGCTCCTTCTCTAGATACTATTATTTATAGAAATAATTATTATGCAGCATTTAAATTTGGGAAGCACACGGTTCTTTAATTGGGGGCTCAACTTGTATTTGGTGATCTGGATTCCTATCCTTACTCATCTGTCTATCATTTATAAAGATTATATATCTGGAACGTGACCCATACATAATTACAATTAATTAAGTCACCAGCAGTATGCTGAAAAACTTGCATTTAAATCAGGGGTTGAATAATTAAAGCAATTAGTTAGAAGTGACTATTTGTAATACGGCTTCTTGAAAATATGGAATAATTGCTAATCTTCTAGGCAGAGATGGACAAAACATCATCCTGGTATTTAACTTTGTAAATATGAATTAGGTGGGGTGGTGCAAGTAAGAAATCCTTTTTTTTTTTTTTTTTCAAATTTTCAGAGGTCATATGAACTGGTAAATGGTGCGCAACCCAACGGATTATTTCAGGGCATGGTAAATTTAGGATGTCCACATGAATCCTCAAGCTATTAAAACATTTCCCTCTCTTGGCTTTCATAATTTTTATTTATAATCCTTAATTTGTGTGGTTGGGACAGTGCCACTCAGAGAGTAACAGTCCTTCCACACCCTGCTCTTCCGTGCGCTGCCGCCAGTTCTTGTCCGTACGGCTGCATACGAGCTGCAGCATGGCAGGCTACCCATGGGCTCCACACCTCCCTTAGCAGGCTCCCTGTTGATTATTTATTTCAGGAAGGCGTGAGGGAATCTAACACCCACGCTCCGCAAACTCACCTCCCCGTCACTGAGCACTTGTTTGCAGACTGCGGCTGCAGCAAGCATGCCACGTGTGGGAGAAATCAAGAGGAGGAGATCAGCTAGCATGGAGAAACCAGACCCAGCCTCCCTTCCCTCCTCCCCAGCTTTGGCCAGGGCTGACGAAGGGGCTCACTCAGCCCCAGCCCAGCCTGCAGGCACTTTGCTTCCAGGTAGATGGCCTAGATAAGGCAGCCCTCCAGCCTGATGTGAGAACCCTGCCTCGACCTAGGGAAATGTGGGTGACTCAGAGTGGGATGTAAATGGGAAGGTGTCCAAGCAAGCCAACCCCGGTGGAGGAGGGCCTGCCCCCAGCCTTGCAGGGCAGCGGCTGGGTGTCTTACTCAACGCTGTCATCAGGTGATGATGGGTGATACTATCTGCATCTTTCCCAATTCAGTTGCCAAAAAAATGTGTCATGATACCAACAAGTATCAATGGGGCACCCTTCAGAGAAAGGGCTGGGGACTTCTGAGAGCTGTAGTGGCACCAGCCCCTCCTCTCGCAGTCCCAGCCCAGGGATGGAGGGGGTCTCCATGGGCTGGGGCTTCGGGGGTGAGCTGAAGGTCCTCACTGAGGGTGGGTAGCTGTAGTATGCTTGCCTTAGCACATGCTGCCTAATGCCTTTTGTGCTTCTAGCTTTTTGTTTCTCTCTGTAGCTGAGTTGGTAGCCTGTAACTTGGACTGGGGAATTTTTGTCTGTATTGACAGGCACAGAGGGTAGGGTGTGCAACGGCTGAGCTGTGTGGAAGGTGAGCTCACTGTAAGACAGTCTTGATTTTACACAGATTTTTGTTTTCTTTTTAAAAAAAACCTGCTGCGTTTGTCAAACTGGAGACCATTATACAAGATAGGTCAGTTCAATTATTTCATTGAAAGTGCAGTTGAATAATTTATTGCAAAAGATTAGCTTTTGTGCTTATACCCCAAGAAAGTTAAGAGGATTTTGCCATATTTTGCTCTCAGGGACACACGCACATTTTCCAGAACTTGGGTAATTGCTTTCTATGTTTTTCCTATGTTTGGTTTTGGGTTTTTTTTCCCGTCAAATCCCATTTGAACGAAGCACTCTAAGACGGTGACTTGCGTGGAAGTTTTGAATGCTTAACATTGGGCACATGCACAAAGCAGCATTGGTGGGACCTTAACAGGACACCTAACCCATCTCCCTGCCCCAGGGCTTTGCCAAAGTAGGCTTTTTGCTTTTAAAGCAAACAGAATGATTCAACGTCCTGTATAAGGGTGACGGCTCCTAACCAGTTTGGAGATATTTTTAGAAGTTGATAAAATGATGCTTCATAAAACACCAGTCGGGCAGCTCAAAAGAGGAACTAAGATTGGAAGAGACTTTGGGAAAAAACATTACTGTATGTTTAATTATCAGTCCTTTTGATGTTGTCAGCCCATACCTTAAGCAACGGGAATAATTGTTTAACTTCCTTCCTATTTAATGTGGTCATTTTATGGCTTACAGAAATGGCTTTTCCTGGTAACACTTACCATTTACAGCCGTGGCTCTGACACGCACAGGGCCGGCCCAGGGGGAGGGTATTTCGGGCCACATAGCTGCCCTGGCAGCACGCAGAAGCATCCTTCTCCGAGCTGGCAGCGGGATGCCTCCCTGCCCGCTGCCCGTGATGGGCAGCTCCCGTCCATCTCCTCCTGGCCCTGCTCCCTGCAAAGTGGCCACCCGGTTCCCTCCTGAATGTGTGCAGGAGGGTGATGGCAGGCTTCCCTTTGCCCGAGCCCCAGCAAGGCTTTGCCCAGCTCCTCGCAGAAGTGGGGCTGTGGGAAGGCAGGGAGAGGGGAGAGTCTCTTGCCTCCTCTTTTACAGGGCCGTGCATCTCTGAAACCCATCTCCTCACGCCATCCTGCAACATTTCTTGCAAAGGACTGCTTGCTTGTGCCTCTCTGCTGCTTTCCTGTTATTTTTAAAAAGTTGGCACTCAATAGTAATTATTACCATAGCAAAGACCCACTTCATGAAGTTGGGCTCAACTTTCTCCATCATTAGAGGTAGGGCCCGGGAACAAGAATGGTGCTGTTGGGCAGCTATGCCTGCACTCGTTAGTTTGGTGGACTGCAAGTCTGTCTTGGGCTGTAAGGTGTATTGTTTTTCACAGGAAGCATGCATTCACCTCATGGAGTCCACTGAAATTTCAGCTTGCTGGGACTGAAATGTTCCCATATAAGGTATCAGCACATGAACAGCCATCTGCTGAGCTGGTGAGGGAGGCTGAGCTCTCCTCTGCTCCCCTGCTGGCTCCCAAGTGAGCAGGAGGTTCTCTTTGAGACAGGGCAGGGGTTTGCATGTGCACCTCAGAGCTTGCTAGCTGAGCTGGGAGAGGACCACCTTTCTCAAAAGGAAAGAAAAAGAGGAAGCAAGTCCAGGTTTGTGGAAATAAATCATTTCAGGAATAGGGTCTCAGAGGGTGCAGGGGTACTAAAATGTACAGAAATGCACAGGTCTAAAATTAAAGCAAGATTTCATCATCTTCTACATTGTATGCTCAAGACAGCTGAGTTGGCCTCTTCTCACCGAATTTGGCCAGTCCATGTCAGCTGAAGGTCTGGCCCTGTGGATGAAGCCTAAAATGTATTGCTCATTTTTTTTTCCCCCCATTTTAATAGTCCTGATGGACTAGCGCAGGACATGCTCAGCTCTTCAGATAAAGGTATCTTAGGTCAGTGTTATCTCAGATTTTCTTCACAGCACTTACACTAACAAAGAAAGGAAAGACTTAATATTCTTTCAGTTGAAACTCTTGCCTCTTCATGAGTTGAACCTGCTGAGAAGACAGGCAAAGTATCAAGCTGTCTACAGTATGCCCCCTCTTCAGTATGACACTTGCAGGTCAGCACAGGGAGAGACCATGATACTCAGTAGACTCCCAGCATGCCATGGAGGTGGTCCTTAGGATGTGGATTTCTCTGCCACAGTGTGGAAAGAAGCTTGGATAAAACGAGCATTTTGGTTTCCCTTGCCACTGACGCCATAAAGGGTGCTCTGAGGTTCTTACTCCATGCGATGGGAGGTGATGTGGTCTGCTCAGTCAAGGAGATTCACATTCATCCCCAGAGCTCCATGGAGCCTCAGCAGAAGGGATAATACTGAAAGGATGATACTCCTGTGCATGCAGCTTGCCCAGAGAGGGAATTTAACTCCTGGAAGAAAGCTGGGTAATAGTGGCCTGCAAGAAGGCTCTGAGAAGTTGCCTAGATACAGGCTCCCTTGTCCATAAATCCTCTCCTGAGAAAACAGGGATTTCTGAATTCTGGGATTTCAGAAACAATGGCACAGATATGCCATGTGTGTTTAGCACTGTGCAAAGATTCCCTCTAAGGCAGAAGAATTTCCAGGTAGCAAAGTAGTCAGCTTCACAGACCCTTTATGTTCTTCAAGAAGTACAAAGGAGCTGCAGCAGCAGCAGAAGATGGACTCTTTGTCTTAACATGAAGGAATTATCCTTAAACTGGGAGGGACCCATCACTCCAGCAGAGCAATGTGGCTGCTTCAGTACCTCTTCATTATTAACAGTGCAGCTCTGTCCCCCAGCTCTGTTTCGAGAGAGACTTTCACATTTCTGCTGGCTTTCCCTTTTCCCAGGGATGCAGTGAAGGACATCTGCCATGGGAAAACTGTAACCCCTGGAGAATTCCTCCGCGTGCCAATAAACTCTGGCCTGAGCATTCACATCTCTATATTTGTAAACATTCTTAGCATATCTCTTCTTTGGGATATATACAAGCTGTACTGTGCTAAAATGCTGTTATATTACTGCTGGCTGATGCAGTTCATCATATTTTTTGTTGTGTTTCACTTGTTTTGATTGTCACCAAATAACTTTCAATGAGAATTTGTTTATTATGGTAGCTGGTGAATATTGTGTTGGGGGAAAATAAAAGTTTAAGTGGGAATTTTCTAATCAAAGTCACTGTTCTTTGTTGTTTGTAATCTGGAAGAAGACAATGCACAAATGAAAAAGGATGGGTAGATGGATGAGTCAGTGTAAGTAGTATCTGATGCTTTTGAAAGAAAGACTTCTTATATAAACATTGGGGTGATCTGACGAAATTTACTACACATACTCATGATAAATGAATTTGTTAAATACTGTTTAAAAGTCCGAGTGATCTTTGGAGACCCTCTTCTAGTGCTACAGTATTAGTGGAACATATCTTTCAGATCTTCCATATGAGCCAGGACAGAGATTTTAGTACTTTTTTTTTTTCTTTGTCCAAAATGGAAACAACTTTAAAACTGAGTGTAAGCACTCATTCATGCTTAGCAATGTGTAACTGGATTTAGAACAGTAATCCTGGCAATGTTTTTTCTTTCCCTCTAGAACGCATATTTTCCATTAAGTAGTGTAGCTAATGAATGTTGCTACTTGTATGAAGCCTTTTTTCCAGGTTACCAGTGAATCACTTCAGGCTGTGACCTTATCTGATCTTGCACGCTCAACAGGGCTGGGACTAATCAATAATCGGTGAGATTTCATCACAGAGACCGTGGGTGCTGCAGGAAGCAGTTTGGTGATTAAGTAGTTGACACTCTTTCTCTCAGCCATTAATGAAACTCTGTCCCATTGAAGCCCTAATAGGACTCTGCAGCCTTTTGGATGGGACAGAAAATTGAGATCTTCACTGCTCATCATTCATAACTATCTCATGGCATTTTTTATGTGTGAGCGTGAGAGTAGGAGTATTCATCCAGGCAGTCCTGCCCAAATTCCAGTTCTGAAAATTGTTTTCTGCCTAGCTTCCTTTGGTTTCAATTTAGACTGTTATTCTTCTTTGTTTCCTAACCCAAAGCGTTAAACTGCTGGTATGAGTGCTTCCCAGTGCAGTGCTGGGAATGCTGCCTGGCAGAGGGGGTGTAATTCTGCTGCCTCTAAACTTTATCAGGTATTTTGACATCTTCTCAGAGGGCCCTCTCTGTGAATGGCTGATAGCATCGTGTGGAAACATCTGGACAGGGTGAGCTTTTCAGCTTCCTGGGCCGGAAAGACTTTAGCTATTGAGGTGCACAGCTGTAGTCTGATCTGCAGTTTGATGTTTAGATCATAGACAAAACTTATGCTTTTTTTGCCCCTGTGACAGCCTCTGGGAATTATTTGTGTTGGCGTTAAGTGCTCTGTAAAAAGTGGAGGGAATGTCTGAATGTCTTTCTTGTTTGTTTGTGTGTGATATGTGTAAAAACAGCCTGGAAAGCTCCTGGTGTTTGTTGTCAGTGGCATTCTCTGAATGCCTCTATCTCCTTGCTCCTTGTGGAGAAATACAGGAGATTTAGCAGCTGATCTCCTGTCCCACCTCCCCACTTCTGCGTCAGTGCCACCTCTCCAGGGACAGAGAGAGCATCCAGGACATTTCTCTGGGCTGACAGGGAATTGGGGTGGGGTGAGGTGGGGGCAAAGACTTGATATTCCTGGTATTTCTGAGAATCACAGAGTCAGTTATGAATCAGGAATATGTGATGCTGAAGTGAGCGCTACATTTTGGAAAAATCAGTGTTCCCCTTACCCCCAGGTAAACCGGTCAGGTTATGAAAATCATTCACGTGATTTCTGTGCATCACAGGAGAGGCCACTTCCAGACCCCTAGTCGTTCCTTCCCAGTCCAGCTGCTGGTTTTGCCTGGGTTGCTTCTTTGCAGCAAGAAAATTCAAAGGGGTAGGAGGAGAGACTGGCTTTCTTGAGCTGGAGCTAGAGCTGCTCAGACAAAGCCAAACAAAACCAGAGCAAAATAAACTTATCAGATTGGCTCAAGCTGATATGAGATGTTTGAATTTCTGTGGGGAAAATGAGAATCTAAACCACTGGCTGAAGGCTGGGCTATGGATGCGTGCCTTCTCCTGGCTGCAGCTCTGCCAAATGGAGCTCATCACTGCTTTACCCATCCAAAATTATGCCTAGTTGCATCTCCTGGTGGATGTGTTCCTTGGGCAGGGGTGGGGGTGGGAGGACAAAAACCTGTTTTAGTTGAAATGAGCGGGTCTCCTTGCACAACACACACAGAAGGTCTTTGCTAACTGGATTAATGTAATCCTCAAGGAAGGTCTACCTTGCTCTCCAGAAGCTTCAGCATGCTTCATCTTGAGCTCAGTGACCTGATACTTGCATGCCCTTACTTTCCTTAGGGTTGTCTCACAGATGAATTCTGAAAGGCAGATTGCATGTTCCGTTCAACTGAAGTAACTCACCAGTGTGGAGGAGGGCTAGTCCCTCCTGCCCTCTGCCTGCATCAGGCAGCATCCATGGTGTGAGAGTGCTGCTGCGTCCAGCCCCTCGCCAGCTTCGCTGAGTGGATTTACATACTGGGCACCCCTGTGCCTCAGCCTCCCAGGTCATCCTCTTGGGCCTGTTTGGACACACATTGTTTTTTGTGGGCTATTGTCACCTGGAGAGTCCCAATGGAAATTTTTGTTCCCATGTGCTAAATGCCACATAAACATGAGGAGAAATAAACCCTGCCCAGAAGAGCTGTAAATAATGAAGCCAGAGAAAGGTCACAGCTCCCAGGCTATGCTACAGTGATATGACTGCACAGATTGCAGGCAGCGCTGAGCCTCAGCAGAGAAAGATCACATCTACCTTTACATGGCCACGTAAACACTCTCGCGTTGTGAGGTTGTGAGAGGAAGACAGCACTGTGTTGTGTCTAGATGGGAAAATGAGGCAAAGAGGCTAAGCAACTTGTCTATCTGCCTGATGGAGCTGAGAAATGAGCCTGGACCTCCTTCCAGTACCCCTACAGAAAGCCCTCCATCATAGCTACCTGGGGTCTGAAAACGTTCACATGCCTGAACTGGTCCCCAGCACCCAGGACCAATTACTTCCTGGTACAAAATCTCCTGTAGTTTTAAGTCACAGCTGTATTTTTAGCTCAGCTCTACCTCAGCCATAATTACATTTGTACCAATCAAGTATGTGGTAATGCTCATAGGTCTCTGACTAGTCCTTTAGTGTAAGAATTAATTTGCGGGGTTAGAAAAGGCAGAATAGCAGGTGTTTCATGGTAGCATGTCATTGAGGTTTCACCTGCTCCATAAGGCTGCTAAAAGGTGACATCCCAAGAGAAGACAGCAGCAACAGTGGGCACTTCATTTAAGAAGTGGTGGTTCAGGACCCTTCGCTACCTTCTCATTTCAGGAGGGGGTCCTCCGGTGCTGACCACATCTTAGCCCTAACCCTTGAAAGGGAGCACGTTTTTAATGTTGCTTTATTAGAGAGTCAGAAGCATTTGTGGGATTGGTGTGGGAGTACAAAATTGTTTTCTGATGATGAATTGAGTCAAAATTTGTTGGCATCTCATGTAGTGGCTGTTTATATGTAAACTTGAAACCTAACCAAGCAAATGGAGTGAAACCATCCAGGGCCTAAAATGTCATCTGGCAGCGAGGAGCACTGCAAATACCAGATTAGGAGAGCCCAGAACCAGCTGGCTGCTATTCGCGCTGAAGTGAGTGCTCACCAGACATTCAAAAGCTGGCCATAAAGCCTTTCTAAGCTCACTTGCTTAAGCTCCTATGGTCAAAGCTACTCATTTTATTATCACAATCAAGCATGAAGGGTTCTTCTGTTTAGCTGTGGGAAAGAAGGCAGGGAAAACAGCATAAAGTCAATAGTTTTAGCGTCCTCCCTCCTGCAGTCCACAGCAAAGACCCGACTTCTACTCTGTCTGGAGTCAGCTGCAACGTTTTTGCTGGTTTTCAGCAGGACTAGGGTAAAACCAAAGCATAATGACAAGTCACGAAGGCTATATTAAAGACTGACGCATGCTCCCTGAGAAAACAGCTGTGGTGGTTTGAGAGGTTCTTGCCTCCTCTAGCTGTTTTGCTCCTACCCCTCTGATGGAGGTTACTGCTCCCAAAACGGTGCCAGCAGAACGGAATGTGAGACCATGCATGCTCTTCTTCACAGCCTTTGTATAACCCTGCTTTGTTGGGAAACAAGCTCGTTTGCAGTTGCAGGCTGTGAACTGGAGCAGGCAAGCTACTGAGACACATGCATACATGGCTTCTGGCACCTCCACTGTGGGGTGGCCATCTCCAGCAAAAGGGCAGGCCAGCCAGATGGGGGTGATAAGAAACCGGTGGCAGCAACGTTTGTCAGAGCCCATTGTCAGAGCCTGTCATTATCCATTGTTCCCTTTATTGAATACAGTTGTGCTTATTGCATGTCTCCATATTCGGTTTGACTTATAAATTAGACCCAAAACACAATGGATAGAGCTTGTTGGTCAGGAAGTGTTTCTTTTTATACATTAAAACACATGAGGCTTTGTTGTTGTCACAGCAATATCCTGATACACTTGCTGTGATGATGGGTGAAGGAAGTTTCATTCTGAACAAAGCTAGTCTCACACTAGAAACTTAACGCTTTGAGGCCAGGAAGTAACCATCACATGTGAAATCTCAACTCTCATGGAAAGGGATGAGTTTTAAAAGCCACCTTTGAAAGATTATCATTAAACCAAATCTTACTCAACTTTGGACTCAGAGAGGTCAGTATTTGCACATATGTGATTCCAGTGACCTTGATGGAGTTGTTTCCCAGTATAAGTAAAATCAGAAGTGGAACTTGCAACTACAAGCAAATATGTCTGCATTGTCTGTGTACAGACAGGTTAGTAATGTAACAGCTCTTGTATAGGGTAGCTCCGTCTCCTTTAATGTCTTTTTTTTTCCTTGATGCTAACATGGCTTAGAGTTTTTTCAGCTAAAAAACTCACTGCCCTTAGCATCCTACTCCATGACATTTACCTGGAGCTCTTCCAACTTTCTGTGACATTAGTTTTACTATTGAGCATGTAATTGGTCTTACTCAATCTCACATGTGTTTATTATATCATTCATTATGGCTCTTTTCAGACACTGGTATTTGCCCATCTCAGGAGATCTATGCAATATATATATCTCTATATACTTTCTTTTGTTGCATGGACCATCACTAGGGGTTATGTCTTTTGATCCTCACAAAGTGTGAGGATCAGAACATCCCAGGCAAAGGGGGAAAAAAAATTGGGGAAAAATATTAAAGAAGAATTGCAGGCTGTGTTGTCTTTGTGAACTTAGTAGACTGCATAAGTTTTTATGTATTTCTTTTCTTCTGTTGCTGCTTTTACCAGATGGTTAATTCACAAGACAAAAACTTAAAGCATGCAGTAGTTCAGTCACTCACTTCAAGAAGCCTTTGTGGATCATGCTAATGAGGCACATGGAAATTCACTTCAGATGAGAGACTATGGGGTAGAGGGACTGGAGATCTGTCTTGATACTCATTTATCAGCTCTATGGAGGGTCCCATCCAAGTGGCAGGGACTCCTGCATAAAATGGAAAACCTTAATTCACATGAGGTGGGTGGAATGTGTAGCAGACTACCTATAGAAAAATACAATCCACATTGTATGTGGTTTAGAGTGAGTGCATTTATAGGAAGAGAGGGATTTCCTCCACTTATCTCCAGGAATTTGAGTCATGGTTTCATTTTTTTCATAATCAAGAATGTTCAGTAAATAACATAAACATCATGACTGAAGTAATACCTCATCAAATACTGTGAAAAGGATGAAGACATTTAGATAATGTCACATAAATATAATGAGTTTTCAGCATACAGTGAACTATTTTCAATGGAAAATCAAGGCTTTCAATGCAATTCATTTAGCATTTCCATCTTAACACTTCCTCAAAGTCAACTGCAGCAGAAAACATAAAGCTCAGTGTGCTTCTTCAAACTGAGACAAAATAGTCAAGAACTTCTGCTATGAAGCAACAAAATCCCTCCAGGACAAAAACGCAACCTTTTTGTACTATGACCCAATGACACGGCTTAAGGGCTTTTCCAGTTTGCTGTCAAAGAGAGGGTACATCTTCATTGCTGATTTAAATTCAGTGTAATTAACTGAAGTTTGGTTCAGTTTGATGTTTTTCCCTCCCAAGTTACTTTAGTGTGGATAAAAGCAGCCCCTCCATGAAATGAAATGTGGGCAGTTGCGTACATGCTGGTCCTGCACTCAAGCATGTATTGTGCTAAGGTTGCTGAGGGGCTTATCCTGGGGGTCTCTGCAGGAGTTTGACTCATTTTATGAATTTTTGCAGGGGTCTTATCTCAGCACACAGGGTAGCTGGGGGAAGTCATTAATGACTACTTGTACCCAGGAAGAACAAAGTTGCCAAAATTGTCCTGTTAGCAATTGAAACTGTATGCTAGCGAAAGCTTTAGCCTGTGCTTCCTGCAAGGAAGCTACGATTGGTTTAAAAGGTACTAAAAGCAAGTAAAGATCTTTATATCTAAGTCCGCCTCATCTGAAAGGCAACACTCAGGCTATATGTTTTGCAGTGAGGACAATCCCCAAGTATTTCTTTCCGAACTACTTATTTTTGTTTCATTTATTAATGGCTTCACTGGAATTCCCTTTATAATCAGATTTTGGGGGAATAATAGTACCAAGAAAAAGCCAACATAAGCAATCTCCTATCCTGTCCTTTAAAAATAAAAATTAACAATAAAGTCCACCAATAACAGTTTGTTCTTTGGTAAGGGGCTAATGGGATACAGAACTTGGCATGGTGAAACAGCAAATGGAATGAAGATATTATCATAAAAATCACCTAAATCTTGACTTCATTAAAACCTATTTAATAGGATCAACATTTTTTCCTGGCCAAAATTTCTTAAGTTATGTAATAAACTCTGTGTGTCTTATCCTCCAGGGTTATTTCCACACTCCATTAACAGGCTATAGCAAGTTTTTAAAATATGCAGCATGGTATGGTGTGTACCTGGGAACAAGGAACAGAAAGTTCTTTTAAAGATTGTATGTACATATGTCTGTAGGCTGCATGAGCTTGCCTAAACAATTCACACCATTATCAAGAAGATCTTGGCAAAAACAAGAGAAAAAGAGATTCAGTGAGTTACATAACAAGCACATATCTCTTTCTTTTTTAAGCAATGGCTGCTTCCACTTAACAAATGATATTTGAAGCATTTCATAAAAACTGCTAACAAACTCAATTCCCATGGCCTCTTCAGGAATGGAACTGATTACGTGTAGGATGGTAAAACATTGGCTTCAGTTGCCTAATCTTCTGGTAATTCCAGATATTTACATTCCAGGAGATTTCAAAATTTATATTTATAAATAATTGACGGTGAGAGGCAGATACACAAAATGTTAAGTTACGAAGAAAACTGGAAGGGAAAATGGTATTTTTTTCCCAGGCTGAGACAGACCTAACCGCATTGTAAGTTTAGGGAGCAAACCACCTGGATATCCCCTCAAACAGCTACTGAACATGCACAGATCCTCTATTTCTGGACGTATGTGGATATTTCAGAACATTGGAGATGGTCAGATGATCAGATGTGTTCACACGGCGGGTGCGTGTAGGTGGGGGTGCCAGCGTTCCAGCCTGGTCACCTTCCCCAGAAAGCTGTACTTTAGGAAGATTTTGCCACTTACTTCTTCGCCCTCAGATGCAGCAAAACCAATATTTTTGGTAAAGGTTACAGAAATGGAAAGAAATTGCCTAAATGCTTACAGAAATTTTTCACTTAGGGGACCGACAGCTCTGGGATATGACTCAAATTCCCAGGTGACTGAAGGTTTTGACCTAAGCATTCAGCCCTTTGTAGAGAAAAGCCATACTGCAAGAAGCCAAAAGGCCAGCCAGCTGACTGTCCCATCTCTGGGCAGTGGACACCCAGAGTGGGGTGCAAGAAGGGGGCAAGCACACACTCACGTTTCCTCCAGCGCATCCTCCCTGCTCCTGGCAGTTTCTGCACAGGGACTTCCTGGCCCAGAGGCCGTATTTGTGTTTTTGTGTTTAATAGCTCACGGTGGACTTTTCTTCCATGAATTGGACTAATCTCTCCAGCTATATTTTTGGCTTCCATAACATCCGACAGTAATGAATCCCACAGTGTAGCTATGTACTTCATGAAAAAGTGTCTCTGTATGTTTGTGTGTGTGTGTGTGTGCGTGTGTGCGTGCGCACACATGCATGTGCATGTGTATGTGTTTTAAACCTATTTTCTCTTCTCTCCACATCTTGCAGTGTGAGGAACAAAAGAAGGAATGTCCCATGTTTGCCTCCTCGAAATCACTCAGGCTGTCATGCTGTCTCACTTGAACTAGCTGTGTCATCTCTTGTGCAAGCCGAGGGCTTCTCATCTACTGATAGCTATTTTTACCCTATTTGTATAAAAGCTGAACTTCTCTAGTTCTCCTCAGTGTTGTTACAAAATCAAAGATGTAGGTGCATTTTTATTAACATACTCTGTTTTGTACTACCTTAGCTGATATGGTTGTCTTGTCTCCTCAGCGGTGCCGTGCTTTGGTTTGGTCAATGCCGTTATTTTCCCCTGATGATGTAAATTGTCTCTGCTCCTTTAAGCACCATCTCAGAATAACAGCTTTGGAAAATGCAAGGCAGCTTTGATGGGAGTCTACCTTTTATGTGCTGAGTTAGCTCCTCTGCTAGCCAAGACAAGAAAGCTCTGGAAGCAAAGTGCTTTGTCCAGAGGGGAAGAAGTCTCTCCTATCCCTTTCCTACAGTTAAGAAACAGCTTTTGTTGAGTTACAAGGAAAGTCACTTACATAATCTATGGTCAGAAAGTTGGGCTGGCATTCTTTTGGATGACTGGAAGTAGAACAAAGGGGAAAAAAATACTGAAATTTCCCAGCTGACCCCAAAATGAAAACCTCCCATTAAGTTGGCACTTACTGCGCAGCCACTGTGTAATTTGGTTTTGTACAGACTCCTTAAGTTGAGATTATCTTTATGTAACTGTCATTCATTTGTATATGGGTTTCCTGGTAGAAAATGCGTCAATGTCACAGCTCTCATGTCTGGAAATACATTCCCAAATGCCTTTCCCCAGCTCTTCATAGAGACCTGTTCTGCTTCCCCCCATGAGACGACTCTCAGCTCTGCCTGTATTTTAGGGGGAGCAAATGGTGCATCTACCTTGCCCTCGGGAGAGTGGCTTTCCATCCCTTGGCCATTGGGCCTGAGTGGGAGAGGGTGCCAGAGGCAGCTTGGTAGGACAGGGTTGCTTGCGTGGGCGGCAGGTGGCTCCCAGCTCGGACAGGTGTCTCTGCAGGTTCCTGGCGCTTTGTCATCTTGGCAGTAGGACTGGAAACCCCACTGAGATACCAGCCAAATACAGTTCCTTCTCCTGCCTTGATACAAGCCTGCTCTCTTCCTGTGAAAACCAGAAAGAAGTGATGCTCTAGGGATGGTTAACCCCCTCTAGTCCAGACCTGCTGACATTGACAGCTTCAAAAATGGGGGGAAGTCTGACATGCAGACTCGTTCTGCATGTATGCAGTGGCTGTCTGGGGGGATTTCCAGGTGGGAAGAGCACTGTGTTGACTTTGGTGGGTATGAACTAATGTTTTTAAATTTTTACTTAATTTTTAATTTTTATTTTTACTTCATGTCTGCACAGTCTTGAGGAACTTTCCAGAATACACATTGTAAACCATAGTCTTGATCTTCTAGGCAGTCAGTTGCCTGTGTGCCAGCATCTCCATGAGCTTCTGACCATGTCTGGAAGCGATCCATGGATCAGTGAGTGTGTAGGGGTGTGTGTATGGGATGGGCAGGATTCTGCATTCTGCAGAAATCCCTGTAAAGATTACCCAACTTTTCTCCTGGAGTATCTTCAGAAGGGATGTGATCCAGCAATCACCCGCCTACTCATGAACTGTCCTTAACAGTATCTCAGCGAGCTGCCCTGAAAGTCCACCAAAGTCTAGCGCTATGCGTTTTTTGTACAGACACATGTAAAGCTTTTGGTTTGTGTAAGTGAAGACTTATGTCACAACTGCAAGAAAAAACATATTATGACAGAAGGCTGGGAAAGCAATTCCTTCGATTGTTTCAGAGGCTTGTGTGGGACTATTCCGAGGGTACAAATCATAGTGGTTACCTGCTATTTGGGAATATTTGCTCTGATAAAGCCTTCAGGTGCAAGTTCTAATACGGTGTTGTTACACATTTGAGCACACCAATGACAAGATTGTGTGTCCAGTATATTAGCCTAACAAAAAGGCGTAAACCTAATTTCCTTACTGGTTGGAATTTGGAAGCCAGTAAGCTATTTTAATGGTGCCTTATTATCTTCAGTTATATATAAACATGAAATAAATAAGCATATATAGTAGATAAATACAATAAAAGGTTTAGCATGTATACATTTGCATTAGTATAAATGCAAGGAATAGTATAAATGCAATAGGAATATATACAAGTACATATGTGCTTAATATGCTTATATATGTGTAAGTCTAAATGCATTAGGTATATTTATATATAAAAAACATGTGGTATATAAAAATATTAGATATTACTACACTCAGAAAATGCTTAATTCATCTGCAAGACTTAAACAAATCCCTACATAACACTATTATTGACAACAAAGACTGATTTCTGCTTCTGATGTGAAAGTCTGTGAAGGACCAGAGGAGGGATTTTCTGAGTCTCCTTAGATTGCATCTAAACTCTGCTGTTGTAGAAGGGAGAGAAACTGTCATCGGTGTGTGCAGCAGAACATGTAATTGGTCCCTAAATTCTCTACTTCATGAGTGCGGGTTGCTTATGTAAACTCCCTGTGCCCCTGCATGTAGCACTAATGGTTCCTCGCTCCCCAACTTCTACCCTCATCCCACTGCAAGTACCTTGCAGTGGAAGCACGATGCCCTGCTCCCCTAGCCCTCACTGGCACTTTGGCCGAGGGATGTCCTCAGGAGATTCCTATGTCAGGCAATCTTCATAGGGATGCCGGCAGAGCTGCGGCCTTCTTGTGCTCCCCGTGGAGGATGCACACTTGCTTGAGCATCCTCAGTCTGCATTCTGCCTCGTAGGGTCTGTGCCAGGCAGTGCTGAGCACTCCCATGAGCCTGCAAGGAGAAAGACCCACTGCCTGGGAGGTACTTGACCATATGTGAGCTTACCAGAGTGCTCTTTCACTTTCTTGAGTGAAAGTGGCCCGTTGCCTGACACATTTTGGAGAGGCAGGGTTTTGTTCCTCCTGCCCTCAGCTGTGTTTTGGAGAATCACCTAATTTGGTATGTTAACCTCCACAAACTCATCATGAATCTTTGCCATCACTCTTTTTCTCCTCCTATCCTTCCTCTGCCCCTCCCCCATCCCCAAACTCCCTTATTTGCAATTACAGTCATCTTTAGTGAGGAGCAATGGCTTTTTAATTCTCCACAAGAAATGGAAGTATGCAATTATTATGCAAAGCAGCTTTTTTTTAATTCCTCAAAATTTCCGGTGTACACTGTAATCAGTCATTTTCTACTGTACATTTTACTGTCTGAAATTGTAAGCCTAGACCATTAGAAAGCCATAATAAATAATTCAGTGATTTCCTTTCAGCTTCATATTCTACTTTGCTGAATATGTTTGGAGGTGTAAATATCTCTCTGGAGGGGGATAATTTTAAGTTTAGTTTTTTAATTCGATTAAGGAAGCGGTGCCTGCCTGTTTCATCTACAGGCAGGAATTCAAGTGCACCAGGGAGATGTTTAGATATCTGTGTAGGTGTGTTTAATATGTTCCACCTAATTGTATTTCCTTTTCACTAAATAAGAAAAGTTGTAATGCAATGGGATTAATCTTCCCATCTCCCCCCACCTCCTTTTTCCTGGTTTTAATTGTCTTGCTCCTCACAGCCACAGCAGCATTCCCTGATAATGGATTTTGGCAGATCAAGGCACATCCTGGCATAGATGGTTGTGGCCAGCTTGGGGCTCCAGCCTGATGGTTTCATCCGGGTGGCATCTGGTGGGTAGTCCAGCCTGGAGTGAAACCACAGAGCCGGATTCAAGCCCAAGGCTGCACATGAGTTACTCTGTCAAACGCAATGCGATGCAAGGGACATGCTTGAAAATAGGCTGATCTGTCCTGCACTGGTTTCACTGCCTCTGAGAACTAAAGAAGAGACACCTGCATCAAAGTGTACAGTCTGTTCTCTCCATCTCATGAGTAAAGTAGGGACCATCTTACATGAACAGGTCTTTAAAGAAAGCAACTTTCTTCTGTTTCCATATGGAGCTGTGGCTAGCAATTCGCTGTAACAAAAAGAACAGATTACACTTTGCAGCTTTTTGGAAATATTTCAACGTATTTTGAAAAGGTGAATGTGATAATTCATTAGAAAAAAAATGGGCACGTGATATGTTAAAAAAAGAGAGAAAACACAGTGCGTAGCTACACAGGTGGGCTTAAAATTGTGATTATTTTTTTTCTTATATAAGCTAAGCGTTCTTGAGTTTGTTTTTGGAGCCTGTGAGATGAATTTGCTTTATCTTTTCAGGCTATTCTTTGAAACCATGAGAGCTCTAAAGCCCAGGTCTTCAAAACAAAATATGAAAATGAAAATCTTCACACGGTCTCTTGGTTTCTGTAACTGGAGTTTGAAGGGGAGTGGGGGAGAGACCAAACATTGACATAGCTGCAATGAGATTGAAAATGTTGGCAATGCTCTTCTGTGCACGGCAGGACGGGGTGTTAGTGTGGGTGGGCATCTTCTGCAAACTAATCCTTGTTCATCTTCTCTTTGCTTCTGCAGAAATTGAAAGGGCAGGTGTGCCAAGCCCTAGTTTCTGATTTTGCAATTCATATGTATCTACGTGGTCCTCCTGGAAAATTCTGTTGCCATCAAAATATACAAGATTTATTGGGCCATATGTTTTTTCAAATGTTGGCTCTCTCTGCTCCTGCAGATATCATGATCCCAAGTACTTCTGCTGAATTTTGAAACATAAAGGTGAAAACCAGATTTGATAGTGATATTATTAATACCTGAGCACACAGACTACTCATGCAGACAAAACAATTTTGACCAATTCCTGTTTATTCTTCAGCCTTTTGAAACATAATCTTATTAACGCACACATAGGCCTGCTTTGTGATGGCTTCTCCCCAATCCACCCTGAGCTTTTCTGAGACAAAGTAGTGCAGTAATTCCCAGCAGGCGAAGTGGTGAGGGCATCATGGACAGCATTCACTTTGCGTCCTATCTACTTTGCCTCTGCTGCTCACAGGGGACACTATGTAGGGCTGTCCTGAGGCTGAATAATTCAATCTTACTTACATTTCTGTGCCCAGTTTAGCAACCTCCATCCACACTACATGTACTTGCTGATCAAACAAGAGAAAGACTATTGCCTTCCTCCTCCATTTTCTGTCTCTAGTGCCTGTACAGCTAACAAGCTAGTCACTACTGAGGCTGGATAAACTGCTTTTTGAAGAATAACTAAAACATGCTTCAGTATTACTCAAAATGTAAAGAAAGGCTAAACAAGAGCGTTTTGGAAAATGCCCCAATACTACTGCAGGTAGAATATTTTTTTTCTTACTCATCACTAGGTTATCGGAAGGCCTGTGGGCTTGAAGGAGGGCTCGAAATGTGAACCCTGGTCTCACGTTTTTTCTGTCTCTGGGTGCTGCACTATATTGTTTGCTCATATGTCTCAACACTGATGGCTTGTGCCTTCTTCTTGGGTTCACAAGGACATAACATTAACAGGAGAGCGTGGCGTTCCTCACGCAGCATGACCCATCCTGGAGATTAATGTGCTTTTTTGGAAAGCGTGCTTGACTCCCCACAGGCTGTAGTGGGTTGTTTCCAGCCCTTTAATTTCCCTGTCAGGTATGGTCAAAGGCTAATTAGCTGGGCACCTCCACCTGCTATAGCATTATTCAAAAAGAAAATCTTCTGACTGCTTTCGGCGAGGAACCTGGGCTTGTTTCTTGCTCTGAGCATGCTTGGCAGGTGAGGCACTCCAAGGGATTGAAGCTCAGTGTCTAGAGACCAGTGGAGTTCAAGTGGCAGCTAAAGGCACCTGAGCGGGGCAGTGCTTGGAGCAGGGCACACCCAGAAAGTTCAGACCAATTCGAGGGACAGGCATCCTATCTGGGGGAGGGGGAGAATGTGTGGAGGAGTGTATTATTGGGCCATAAGCTGTAGGTGGGATTAAATTCTTTTTGAAGCCAACCCATTATCATGGGATAGTTTACAGCTTTTGGCAGGCTCTTGAAAACACTCTGTTTTCCAAGGAAGAGAACTTCCTTCAAGGCCTCACCTATTACCTTCCCTTTCACGAATGTTTTTATTTCTTGGTTCTGCACAGGACCAAAACCAGACATGCAAAAGCACCATGAAATAATGCAACTGGAGCATTCTTGGCATGACTTGGCATGTGGGAGCAGGGAGATGGGGAACCCGACAGGCTTTCAGACTTGTTCTGCAGACTCAAGAAGTGCAAGCAGCTGGATAAGCATCTGAACTTTTGTATGTTTATCTGAACTGAACTCGAACTCAAAGCCATTTCAGATATCTCCTAGCAGTGGTTAATAATTAATAGAATGCTTATTAAAATTGGAAAGTAATCTCAATAATATACTAATTCACAAAAAGACATAAACAAAAGTTGTGCTGGCCCAGGAGTTTGGAGCAGACATTCCTCTCAGCAGACAGTCTAGCAAAACCTTTGAAGGAAAAAAAAAACCCTAATTCTCCTCTGCTCTAAAAACTGTTGGGGAACTATGAAGCTGATAATAAAAATGTATTTGATAAATAGAGAGCTGTCAGATCTGATTCCAGTTTTTGTATATCTTTGCATGTCAACAGCAATATTATGAAGTTACCTGCTGTAGTGCTGTGAAGCCAGTATAAGACCAGTTTGTGCCCAACACTTCTAAAGATCCAGTTATATTATCAAAAGAAGGACAGTCAATAGAGGCTCATTACTGTGAAAAATGTGTTTGAATCCTGTCTAGGAACAATATGGTCATCTTTCTCAATAAAATGCATTACTTAATTAAATAAATAAAGCCTTCTTGGTTATGTAGGCTTAGTTGTCATTTACTACCTTTTTAGTGATGTTAAACTTTAAACAGCGTCGTGAGCAGAGAGAACAGTTTCCACCCACATAGATAAATATTGATCTCGGTGATAAAGAAGAACAAACATTCTGATGGAATGGTAGGAAAGAAATTGAACCTGATACGGGAGAGTTATTTTTACTGCGCAGTAAAAGAAAGTTAGTCTTTCAACTAAGAACAGGGAAGGGCAAGGGGATGGCTTATCGAAATGTTGTTTACAGGATAATAAATTCTCTGACTTCAAACTGTAATATTCACCTATTGGCTGTGCACAAAAACAAAGAGATGACAGAGGTGAAGTTCTGGTCACAGTCAAATAAGTGGCAGCTTTGCTGCTGACTTCAGAGGAGCCAGGTATTTATAGCTAGAGCACTGCGCAGAGGCTCTGATGCCCTGTGGAGGTTTTGTGTGAGCAGATTGCTTCTTTAAGTCCATCCTTAGCTAACATCGGCTTGAAATTAAGCGTGCACTTCTCTGCTCTGCTGAACCTGGCTCTGAGATTGATGACTACTCTGACATTTTAGAAAAGTTTGAATCTCTAAGATACAACAGATTGTTTGTTTTTTTTTTTTTCAAACTGAGCTTCTGCGTGATTTCTTGGTCAGTTTGGGTGTCCATTCCCTCACCTAGAAGGGGCAGCTTTCTGCAGAGCATCCTTCTCTCCTCCATGTGAGAGAGCATGGCTGGGGCTGAGCGGTGGTGCTAGGAGCAGGGAGGGTAACATGACCTACAGGATGCAGTCATGTCCCCTTTCCACATGAACATAACTGGGCAGCACTAACCTCTGGGAGTTAAAGGAGGAGGCAAATTAAATCCTTGATGTCTTTAGAGCCCCAAAAGTCCTTCTAGGTGGGTCTGTGGACCCCTGACGATAGGGCCAGAATCAGCAAGTGTGATTTGTACTCTTGAAAAGAGTTAAAGCACTAACTATTACTTCAGTACTGAGACACCTGGATGCTTGGGAGGTGGGGATTGTGGTGGTGGGGAATTAATCTGACCAAAAGTAGGTGTCCTCAATATCTGTGTCAGAGTTAGTCACCTAGGCTTCACCTGCAGTCAGTGGAGAGGTTCAGACACCTGTAGGGCATGATTCATCTCCTTCTACTGCACATATGGATCAGGTTGGATGAACTGCCTACTGCCAGCTGCTCTCTACTGGCTGTGAAATGAGCACTCTGGGACTTGCTATCTGTGCAGGTATCTTACCTGTTGGCATGTAAAGGTAGGTCACATGAAAGTGCTACATTTGTTTTGGAAGCTAGCCATTTAAGAAATGTGTAACACACTTGTAGGACCAAATAAACAAAGCTCTGATGTGGTATTTTCAAAGTTTAAATTCTCTGCTCTTCTCATGTCTTCCTATGTGATCTTCTAGACAAATCATATCCTTTTATATATCCTCATATACTTTTTCTAATAGCACATTTGAATGGTGCCTAATCATTCTTTCTTATCAAATCTGGCTTTCTACATAGGGTTTCTGCTGCTCAGTGCAGTGTGTGTGACAGCAGCATACCGCTACACATGATGTTGTGATGCAGACATCTTTCTTTGTACAGGTTCCCGTAGAGGTAGTTACATGGTCCCATTCCCATAACATCTTAGCACTTCATATTTCTTAATACGTTTTCTTTTAACGTACAGATGTTACCTCTATCTCCTCTACCTCCTGTCTTATCATTCCTCTTGGCCTAGGAAGGACCTAGGGAGAATTATACTTACAGAAGAGCTTCTTTGGCTTTGAGCTATTCCCAGCAACTCTGTTTGACTGTCTTCCTCTGTCTTTATATGAGCAGTTGTGAGTCTGTGGGGGAGGCAAGCAAACCCCAGCTACCTCTGACCTTTGCCTGTTAACTTGTGCCTCCTCTACATCATGCAGGGAGATTTTCCAACTCAGTCACTCTCAGCTACTGAGAGCTTTCTGACAGTCAGTAAATCACACCACAGCCTCTAATCTTGATTGGAGCTTCTGCTGGCTACTGTCAGATACTTACTGCAAATATTCAATGTTATTATTACATTAAATGAGGTTTTCATCGCTGCCGTAGGTAATTGTAGATCAAAGTGGGGTGGCTTTTATGCTTTAGAAATGAATTTGTGTGGGCATAATAATGCATGTGCATTCCAGAAGAATATTTCCTTCCTGAAGCTGATGAATCGAAGAGGGAAGTGGTGGTTTGGAATCAGTGGGTGTCTGAATAGCAGACAAGCTAAGCAGGATTTGGCTTTGATGGGATTACCTGGAAGAGTTTATCTGTGATGGAAGGTATGGCTCCTGCCTCAGGAAGTTTTGAAATGAAGACTTTTTTTCATAGCTGTTCAAAAGTCAGGCAGAAAGGTGCAGAATCCAATAATCACTTCTCATTCCTGTGATGACTCTACCTATCCAAGTTTCATTCTTTCTTCATCTTCCAGGTTTTTATTCCTGGAGGTAACCACCCTTTGAAGAACAGTAAGAAGTCATCATTCTTTTCACCTTTTCAAAAGAAAACATCTTTGAATTTTCCTCAACCTCCCTCTGTCTAGGTTTCCTCCAGTAAGCCTTTTTCTGTGGCTTTCCTAGGATGTCCTCAGTTGTCAATGTGACATGCTGACCTGCCCTCACAGATCCAAGACCAGAGCAAGAGCCGTGTGAGTTCTTAGTGCCCTCTTCCATGACGGGACACAGTTTGCCTCTTCCAAAGAGACATCGTGGCCATCAGGGTGCTTTGGCAGTATGTCACCTATGCCCCTGTTGTCGGCAGGAGCATCAGAGTGAAGATGCAAAAAGGAACAAGATTATAAAATCTAGGCTTGCTTAGGAGCTCTTAGTGACCTATATCTGGAACATAAGGGAGTCTCCCATGAAGATTAAAGAGCCTTTCAGCCTCAGGAGCTGTGCTGCAGTGGAGGTGGGAGCATTCAGCCCCAGGCTGTGTGGACCCAGTCTACACTGCAAGGAGTTCAAGGTTGGTATCACAAGTTTTGCCAAAGTGTGAAAGGCAGAGACCCTCAAGTAGCTGCCAGACTTAGCTACCAGGGTATCAAGTACATACGTTCACTCTGGGACTGCATTCTCTATGTCTGCCTCTTAGTTCCAATTAATTTGGCATGAGGCTGCCCATCTAGAAAGAAGTTTGTCTGCTATCTTCCCTGCATTCTAGGACCATGTATAGCTTTCCCACACACAAACTTTTTAATTAAAGGTCTGTCATTTATTCCCCGACATCTTGAAGAAATGATTTTGTCTTGGCCTCCTTCATAGATTCAGCATTCAGCCAGAAAGCAGCTCTTTGGAGCAGTCTCTCCTCCCTCACCGCAGACACACGCTTGTTCCCCTTCAGCTTCATAGTGGGCTTTATCTTTCCATTTTTCATTCTAATTTATCAACACAGAGAGCCTGCCTGGGTTTTGCAGGCTTTCCTGTAATGAGGCAGCTGGCTCGCGAAAGTCTGTGTCACAGCCTGGCTTGTTCTTGTCAGCAGCTTTTATCTTCCCTCTGCAGTCACTTCTGTACCACTACTTTTGATTTTTGCTTTAGTTGTTCTAGTTGGTTTTAGCTGAGGTTGCTTTCTCTGTTAGTAGAATGATGATTTAGTTCTGCTGAAGCCTGGCAATGATAGTACATAATAGCCATATGTATTTTTAATCTAGATTCAGTTTCTGTGTTTTACAACACCAGGGAGAGTCTGTTTTTGTGTCTGAGGTGCCACTAAAAGATGTGTATGATTTCCTGAGTGTTGACGATTGCGGTGAATTATCTCAGTTCTGGTTTAGAGCTGTTGCTTAGAGAGTTTTTCGTATTTATGTACAAGCTAGCCAAAAAAACAGTCGTCCTTCCCAATTCACCAAAAAAAATATCATTCTAAAGTTAGGTTTGCAACTAGAGTGGGCAGAATCAATTCTCCTCCCTCTCTGAAATCTCTGACAGATTTGTGAAATAGGTGCCATGTGCAGTTACTTGGCTCTTACCCCTGGTGCAACTTGACAAAGATGTCACTTTGGCAAAGCTGCCCGGCATTGCCAGGGCTTCAGGGAGCCATCAACCACCACAGAGTCCTTGTTCCCCAGTAGCCAGAGAGCCCCGTAATTTGAAGGCTTTCCAGCCCCAAGGAGGACAGGCCAGGAACCATGAAGCTGCTGAAAACACTTTGAACCAGAGGTTGCATGAACGCAGTATTTCAGGCTGAGCAAACCAGCATTTTTCTGAGAATCATTCTACATTTTAGTACTTCTCTGAAGAACCATAAGGGTAAATTTGGCCCTACTTAGTGATATAATTTATTGCTAAGACTGTACTCCAGACAGATGTGGTGAAATAAAGCCTGAAGAAATTCACGTCTTGAGCTTCTCACGTTGTGAGCTTCTGGAACCCCCAGATCGCCTGATTTTGAGGCAGTTCACTGCTGGGCATGTTCTCCTGCACTGCTCTGGAATGAAGCACTAGGGATTTGGGAGCTGTCTCTGGGCATTTTCTGAGGCTTTACAGACACTCTGTTTTGCAAGTGGGCCTGTGGAGCTTGTGTATTACAACAGTTTTCCAGGAGATAGATAACTCTCTCATGTTCACTTCAGCTCCAGGCAGGGTTACTCTACTGTCCTCCTGAGCTCTCCAATCATCTCTCCAGTGCTCTCTGCAGAAGGAGTGCTGCTCCGTGCCCAGCAGAGCGTGTGTTGGAGGACTCCTTTGTACAAGCCTGCTGCTGATTGGGATCACGTATCATCAAGCAGATAACCAGTGTTTTCTTCATCTACTTTTGTCCAGCTTTGCATAGGAAAGGAGCTTGGCCTGACAAGAGCTGAAAACTTAAGGAAAACAGAGGAAACAGTACTGAAACATTTTCAGCAGAAACTCTGTTGAGTTTGTTATTCCACTTGATATCACAGTATGTGGATTATCCTGAACTAAAAATTGTGGTAAAAGGAGGAAGGTAATGACAAAATCTGGGAAAAGAAATTACTTTTCTCTATTACTGATAAGCCAAAATTATCAGGTGAAGTGGGTCTAAAAGAGTGATTTCGTGCTCTTCCTGGCAGTGCTCCCTTATGAAACAGTCTCTCACTGTGAACCCAGTGATCTCACCTTGGGCCAGATCTTGCTCCTGCTTGCAGCAGTGGTGGTCCTGCTCCTGATAACAGTGAGAACATGGTGAGACCTCAGAAAAGCACGCACACATTAGCAGGCTAGACTCGCAGAGCAAACCATGGTTTAATTTTGCTGCTGAGTGGTCCTCATTGCAATACTAGTACATGGACCAGAGCCCTGTGCGATTCTTCCTTATGGGCTTCCTTTTTCACCTAATCACCACTGGGAAAGATAAAGGATCTGGCAGAGAAGCTAAGGAGTGGGAGAAATGAGTCTGACATGAAGAAGGCTGCTTAAAGTCTATGTTGAATCAAAGCTCTTCAGTGTGATGCATTTCTGCACAAAGACCTTCACAGGGGTTGGCTGGTAGGATGTCACTGAGTTCGAGTTTGGAGCTGTGTGTTAATTCATCACAACTTGGCCCCCAGCGTGGTGATTGAGGAGCTCCTGTAAGATTGCTGATGACTTTCTGTTAAATGCTTTGGCCTCAACAAGTAGAGTGGTACAATATCAGAGGGAAATGTAAGCTATTTCCCTACTGTTCTGGTAGTCAGATAAAGTCCCTTTGAATTTATTTTCCGTATAAGCTATTGAACAAGAGGAACCAAGTGGGAATGACTAACACGTCAGAGTGTACAGAAGTAAACTCATGGCCCCATGAGGATATCTTTTTTGTGTGTTTTTTTTTTTCACTGGGAAACCAGAAGTAATTTTTTTTTTTTTTTCTGAGCAAAGCAAGAAAATAATCATGGCAACATTTCCTCATTTTCTGTTTCCTCAAGGAAACATTTAGTCAGTCTGATTAGTCACTCTGATACATGTCCTTAGCTTGCTTTGTATTCTAGAAAGCAAAATTTTTAAAATAAATAGATAAAGTGTGTTTGTATGTATACACACACACACATACATATATCATTTAAGTTTGTGGACTGATACCCATTCTTCTCTCATCTTGATTCAGGGCATTTTCATTTCACTGAGGGAACTGATCACAGTAATAATTAACCTCTTATAAATACGAGGCAAGGTAACTCTCCATGCCTTCATTAGTCCAGAACTATAAAAAAAAAAAAAAAGAGGTGTATGTTTTGTAGAAGATTATGTCCTTTGGAAGTGATTTAATCTTTATGGAGAAAATTTGCTTTAATTTCAGAAAGACTTTGCTTAGCCTGCTTAATGTGATGCTTCAGGTTGTCCAGTCATTTTCCTTCTGTGGAACTCTAGAGTTTTATTTCATCTGCTGTTATCTCTTATTTGACCCAGTGTGGGAAAATCAAGCAAGGTAGGACAGACCGTATTGCTGATCAAAACTATAGAAGATCCCTCATAAAAGCAGGATTTAGTCCAGTGGGTATGCATAGTAATGTTATCAGTTTTAAGGAATCTGTTTTCTGAGATGGCACAGATTATTTTCCATGGTAGGTGGGAAGGGTCATTCGCTATGCTATTCACAGAAGATGTGAGTCCCAGAAGGTTTGGAGAAATATGCTTCGCTGGAGGAAGTCCATGAAAGAGAGACACAACGTTTTTATCAGCCTTTGGCGAGCTGTTGACTTCCCCACGTTGTCTGTCTATCTATCATAAATGTATAGGTTGAAAAAATCTTCCTTCAGGAGAACTGGAATAAGAAGCAAGATATTCAACCTTTTCCTGTATGTGCTGTGTATCAATATAATATGGTTGTTCCTTTGGCAGTGTGGCTGTTGGCCTTCCGTAGTTTGATTATATAGTATTTCTCATTTACAATGCAGTGACTAATAGTGAGTTTGCCATGATCAAAGTATCTTTATATAATCGAGGCAAATCCCTGATATTAGCCACATCTCTCAGCAGCTGAAATGTCATGTGGTGAAACCTCCTGTGTAACCTCAAATATGCTGTTGCTGCTACCAAACTTGAGAAGTTTTTGGCAACACAATTTTTGAGTTTTCAATGTAAAAATGACCAGGAAAATTTTTACAGTATGTTTTCTCATGGTTAAAGAAAAAAGGAAAATCCTTTGTTTATTTTTAATCTAGACTGTTTTACAAATCAGAATTTTTTTTAATCACAACTTTGTATTTTACTACTTCCTGCCTGCTTCCCATTTTGAGGACCTACTGCTAAAAACAATGTTTTGCTCAAGAATTACAATTTGTTTCAAGGTAGTTGAAGAAGAAGAAGAGAAGCCAGTTGCAGCTGCTGTTAGCGCATAAGGATCTGGTCCTCAAACACTTTGCACACAAGTAACTTGATGTATCTAAGTAGCCACATCAAATGCTCTCATAAAGTTATTCATATGAACAAGTGTTTGCAGGATCAGTATCTAAATCATTGTTCTGGTTCTGAGTTCTCTCATGTTTCCCCATCTGTAAACCAGCATTGTTGCAGGCTTTATTTGGCAAATGCTTTGAAATCAATTAATTTAGAACAGTGTATGTGAATGTGTCATTTACTGATGTCAGAGAAGAGAAGGAATACTGACCAAAATGGGTATTTTCCACAAGAATAATAAAGTAGAACAGTTGAGAGATTAACCTGGGAAAGCAATAAATAATGCTTAAAAAGTAATAATCCCACAAAAATGACGTATGAAAGAAGGCAAAGCAGCCTCTGAAGAAACAGTGGCAAATGCAATTAAAGGAAGAGAAAAATGTTAAATAACTTTGTTGTTTAGCAGGGGAACTTGGTTAGTATGGCATCTGGAGGGTGTTTCTTTTTCTTTCAAATAGGCAGAGCACCCATGGTACTTTCAAACACATTTTCTGGTTGATTTTCCTGTCATTCTTCTTCCTGTAAACGAGGAGTGGTTCTGCCTATGCACATAGATTCACATGCCTGTGAAAAAGTCAGGCCCTGTATATTCTGATGTGACCCTTAAGGGGAAATCTCGGCCACACAGAAGTCAATGGCAAAAGTCCCATTGCCACCAGAGAAGCCAAGCTTCTCTTCGAGATTTTCTCTCTTTCTTAAATTTCTGCCTTATATGCCATAGCAAACGTGTAATCTGTATGTTTCACAAATTGCTGCTGATGATCTGTCGAATACCAGATTGCTGTCCCATACACCCTGCCATGCCACTTAATCTGCTCAAGAAACAGTTTTGAGTCAGTGCCCCGTACCTTCTGTGTTTGATATATTTTGATATCCATGTGCTGATGTTAGCGGTGCGGTGAGAGAGGTCATTTGGCAGCCCTCTGGGGGTTCCTCCCTGCTATTTGAGAATGGTTTGAAAAACTGGGACTGCAAGGGGAATGAGGGAAGAAAGGTTTTTGTTTTTCTTTTGAAAGCATTTTTAAAAATGTCATGAGGCACTCTTTATTTATTTTCAGCATGCTGTTCATTAAGTTAATGAACAGCTCAGTAACACAGGCAATTCATGTATGTTTAGCCATCTCTGAAGGTCTCTCATAAATTTAAAGATGCAGTGCTGTAAAGTGATACTGCAGTTGTTACGCTGGTTTATTTTGGGTTTTGGGGTTTTTTTTTTCGTATTTATAATGCCCTTACGATAGCAAGTGCTTATAGTGCCACCACCTGGTTGAGACAGCTACTGTCTTCACGTTCAGATCTTATCTCTAAATGAACGTTTTGCTGTTACTACAACAAAATACAAGCCAGTCTTGTCAGATTGCTAACACACCTTTCTCTTGTTTTTTAATTGTTGAGAAGAGTAATTTGAAGACAGCAGCTAAAATGAGTGGCACTGGAAAGGCAAGTATATCATCTATATGGGGTATGAATAACTTAAATTATCCACTTTGTAAAATGTGAATATGAATCTATGTTAATATTTTAAAGCTAACACTTAAGCTACAGTTCTCAGTTTTTAAATTTGGTATGTTTTATGTTTATGTAATATAAAATTCTTCTGTATGTATTTAGGCTTTTTTTTATTTAGTCTATTTTTCTCTTTTCTTCACTGATTCAGTCGAGCTGGGCAGTGAGATTACTTAGCACAGATTATTTTTCTTTTTCATTTTTGCTTTCCTCCAGTACGATCCTGCAGTTCACATTAGCAATGATTATGGGATCCAGTATGAAAAATAAGTGTATAACGTTAGTGACACACTCCCCACTTCAGTCAAATGGATCTGGCTAAGCATGGAAGCCCTACAACAAACTCCTGGGGGGCAGGTAGCCTTCTTGGCAACTAAATGTCTGAACAGGCTGGGCTGTTTTGTAATTCCACTTATTTCTTCTGCATGTTTGCCATCCCACAAGTACTACAAATATGTTTACCGATGATGCCCAGCAATTGACAAAAACTGGGTCCATGCTTTCAATACGCCTGCTGCCAGTGTGATCTTTCCAGTGTGCTGGCCTCGGGTTTCAATCCCAGCACCAGGTTTGAGAACTTCTTCACTGCCTCTTCCCTCTCTGACAACTGGTATTATCTCCACCTGCATTAGATGGGAGAAGTTGCCCAGAACCCCTCCAACCACTGGGGGCGGTTGCTCCCTGGGGGAATTTCGGGGGTACAAATTGACATAAGCCCACCTTTACCCTCATGGCCAAGTGGCAAACCACTGCCTTCTGCTTTCTTGGGCTCTGCCTTTACCATCAGAGAGCCTTGAGGAGGAAGTAAACGCAGGAGCAGATCTGTGCTTGCTCAAGAGATGGAACCCATGAAGTCGATTTCTTTGACCCCCTGTCCTTTGTGGATGGGCGCTTGTATAGGACAGGTCAGCTATGCCATGCTGCCTCTCCCAAGGCTGGGAAGGCCATTTATGTGCTGCTTGCTTCTGCTTGAATCTTCTGTCCTTTGCATAAAGCACAGACACATGTGATGGTCACTGGAGGACACAACGTTAAGCATGGGTACATAATCTCAGTTGTTCTTTTACAGGTTTCTTCTCAACAGCTACATTGTGCAGGTGCCACAAGCAATTACCAATTTTATAGGACACTTGAGTGAAACGTTTTCAGAGGGGGAGATGTGGGTAATCTCCAGGCCCCAAGGAGTTGTTTCATTTTTAATTGTGCATTTTAGGGTCTATGGGGCTCTGATATTTCAAGTTCTGTGCAAACAGTGAGTACACTGCTATCATTGTGTTCCCCTGCTTGGGGCTTGTGACTGAATTACCTCATGATAGGCCTTTTAAGTCTTTTGGCCTCCTTCACAGCCTCATATTTCAACACAGCACGTGAAAGAGATGAAGAATGAGCTAAAACTCCCTTCCAACTGTTGCAGAGTTATGGGCTATTTTATTTTTCATTCCATGTGTTCTTTAGCAACCTCTGGCTTTGTTAAAGCAATGCAAGCTAGGTGAAGATGGCACGGAGGGGGTGAATTTCCCCTCTGATGTCAGCAGTTTGACATATTTACCTTCATCTAAAAAGGTGGAGTTTTGCTTCTGTTTGCTGCAAACAAAATGAAGGTCCCTTCCCCAGAGTCCCTCTCCCCTCTCAAACATCCATTTCTAAAACACGGCCCACACGTTTCCTTGAAAAGAAAATGCATCGTGACATTTCCCTAGCTGCACAAAAGGCTTTGCCTTGCTAAATGTCAGTCAGTTATTCATTACAGTAATATTTTCCCAAGGCCTGCCCAGGCCCCTGGCAGAGCTGGCTGTGCCTGTGCAGGCGTCCCCTGCCTTGGTCAAGAGCTGCCAAGAGTTGGGGCTGGAGAGGCACCAGTTACAGCACTCTAAATGTGCCAGAGTGCCACCAGGGGTTATAGCTGATCTGCCACTGCCTTTTCAGCTTTTAAGGAGGTTTTGGGGTGCCTGGGATTCCCTGGCCATGATTCTTTAGGAAATTAAAGGGAAATGGAGTTCCAGTGCAAGACCGAGACCTCTCCCCCTCCAGATACAGTCCTGTCCCAGGCAATGTTTAAAAATTGTGCCAGTCTCACTGGAGGTGAGCGGCAATGACCCAGCAGAAGTTGGGCGACTGCCTGGGCTTCCCACTGCACTGCCATAGGCAGGAGCAGCGCCGGTGCTGGGAGTGGTGCAGAGGGGTGTCAGTGCAGCGTGCCGCGGAGGCAGTGGCAGCAGCTTCTACAGGCGAGGACAGAAGGCAGCAGAAGCGGTCGAGCATACCAAACTGCTCACTCTCCAGCGCCAGGGCAGCCACCGGGCTGGTTACAGCCTGGGAATCATGTAAGTCCTTGAGAGCAAACTTTGCCGTTGCTCCGCATTCAGGCAAACCCAGGCGTTTGTCTGTGGGTGACCCAGGTCAGAACTTCCCCTTGTTGTTTTGTGACTATATGCATCTACTGGCACAATTGCTCCTTGCCAGAGAAACTTTTGCCCCTCCAAAATATGAATATTAAAACTTGGTCTTGAATGGAGAAAGGCAATTCCCATGGAAACAGTGATAAACATCAGAAAATGGGGCATGAGGGGGAGGGAAAAGAAATGTCTGAATCTGTCTTGTGACCATTTAATCAAAGTGTATTCCTATGGCATGCTGCCAGGCTGTTTGAGTTACAAGACATGTGCTTGTGTACACCACGGTACGGAACCAAGGGAGGCAAGAGCAGAGGATGGAACTGGAAGTGCTTGGCAAGCCCAAGTGCTGTGGGCCTGAAGGACAGAGGAGTCAGGTGATAAATGCTGCAGAGCATGCAAGGAAATTAGCAGATGAACAGATGAGATCTGAGAGAATGAGACCTCACTCCACAGCGAAGGTCTGGAAGGGCTGGGATCTTCACAGAACCTCTGAGGAAGAGCCAATTTAATATGGGGAAAAGGAACATTACTGCACAAAGCGCTTACAGCAGAAGACACTTTTACTGAGTGGTCAGTACAAACTCTGTAGCCTGTTCTCCGTAGTGCAAGTCAGCCTAAATATATAAGAGGAGGTGGCTGTATTGAGCTGGAAAACTTTCTTCCATGCTGTCATCTGGAACCAGTTGAAAGCAAAGTACATAAAGATGAGGAAAGGATGAGAGACTTTGCTTCTGTTGGGTAATTAAAGGGGAAAAAAGCCTCACCACCATGAAAAGGAATGAGATAAATCATGTCACAGAGAAATTTGTTGCTGTGGTTATAAAAGTCTTCCCCTTTCATAAAAAAAGAAGCTAATATGGCTAGGATCAAGTATGATTAGAGCTTAACTCTACAAAGAAAATAAAAATACAAAAACTATAGCAGTCATAGAGGAAGAGTGGAGGAAGAGATAAAGGAGAACACAGGAACAAGATGTGGGTAATTTGTAACTTGGTATTGCATTCAAAAAAGATTTAGAGAGCCTGTATCCTCCCAAAGGAGCTTTGGTATATCATTAAAACTTTTCGTATTGTCTTGACAACTCTTCTATTTCTTGTATGTAGCTGACTGAAACGGCAATATTCTTAACTTTAGCATTGCTGTCTCTTTTGTTACTTAAGAAAACTGTAGTTCATCTTGCACTAAGAAAAGAAGAAGGAAGGAAAAAAAAAAGTCCTGGATCCCTTTGAGATGCTTATTTTTTTAAGATCGGAGCCAGGAAGCCTAACAAAGCATTAGAGGATCCTACAGCTTCTCCCCCTGCCCCTCCTCCC
>VZTL01006034.1:0-14251 GCA_013400535.1 Scopus umbretta | reverse complement strand
AAAAAAAAAAAATCAGGAACAATGTACAAAATAATAGTGCAAGAACAGCTGCAATCTATTTGTTCTCATCAGTTTTGAGATTTTGGTTAAAAACTTTACAGCTGGTGAGAGATGCTGCTGAAAAACTCAGATTCCACTCAGTGGGCTGATTAAGGCACATCTTTATGGACTTCAAATGTTCGTTTTCTGTGTTCATGTCTATTGAATTCTGCGGCTCCGAGACTTTCACTTGTAGCGTGCTGCGAGAAAAGAAGTGGGGGTGGGAAAAAAACAAGAAGCAGTTTAGTACACTTTTCTCTTCCCCTGCAAACAGGCAAACCGACAAGAGGCAAGATGAGGTGGTGGCAGATCGCGTATACTTTGGGTTTTTTTTTTTTTTGTTGTTGTTTTACTGCACTATGTTCCAGAAAAACCGAGATCAGAACCTGACTGTGCTGAGCTCTCCATGCCGGAAAAGTAGAGGGGGCTTGCTTGTTTGTGTTGAAACAACTGAGGTCCTGGCGAGTTGCGGAGGCTGGCCTAGCCCAGTCTCCCACGAGCGCTACTGCTTTGCACGGAAGAGGCGTGTCTGCAGGCTGGCCTTTCTAGGAAAACAAGTACTACAAGAAGGGAAAGCAAGCCAGCCCTTTCTGGGGATCACTAAGCAGACTAGGACGTCAGTGTGGATTGAATCATACTCTAACTATTGCCATACGGAATCATAGAATAGACTCACAGAATGCTTTGGGTTGGAAGGGACCTTTAAAAGTCATCTAGTCCAACCGTCCCTGCAGTAGAGCAGGGGCACCTTCAACTAGGTCAGGTTGCTCAGAGCCCCGTCCAACCTGACCTTGAGCGCTTCCAGGGACGGGGCATCTACTGCCCCTCTGGGCAACCTGTGCCAGTGTTTCACCACCCTCATCGTAACAAATTTCTTCCTGAATATATAAAGCACTGTAATTGTGCACGCTCAGAAGACAAGAAGGTAGAATCTGGAAATCCTAATTTCAAACCTCTCTATCCCTACCTTTTTTTTTTTTTATGCCTACCTCCTGCAGTGATCCGTGTCCTATATGCAATTAATTACTTCTCACCATCCTTTTCAAAGATTTCAAGAACTGCAAGAATGACACCAAGTTGGAAATATTTCTAATTACTGAGATTAAAAAAAAGTTCTATGTATTGTAATGAAGGGTAGGAGGTAATGCTCATGCTATAAACTACCTGCACACAGTTTCTTCTATCAAAGGGATGCTTAAGTAGCAAAAATATGTCTTAATGGCTCTTACTTGCTGCATTTCAGGAAACCGTGTCCACCATGGTGGACCATGTCCATAGATGCAAATTATCAAGGCCCGAGTCTGCTGAAGTACAGTGTTCACATGGGTGAGCAGTCTACCTGAGGACATTCAGTAATTATAAGACTACAACCTAAACCATATTGGCTTGTGTTACTGAAATACTATTGACTGACTTTGATTAAACTTTTTCCTACATCACGGCAAGAGGGAAGGACAGCTTGTGTAACAGCTGAAGTGACAATTCATTGTTACCCGTCACAGAGCATCTGAAACACAAGTTTCCTTCTTTTACACTTTCATACAAGCTTGCTAGAAGACTCCATGCCTTTCTGTACAAGGTGTAAAAAGCTGGACTGACTTTGCAAAACTAGAACTGAAGTATATGCTGGTACGTGTCATGCAGTAATGTACCTCTTACAGAAGAACTCTAGGAAACTCAAGAGTTTGGCATTTTAAGAGAATGCATAAAAACAGGAATAGAAAAAACATTAATTTTTTTTTTTTCAGTTCCCCAGTATGAGTAACATCAACATAAAAAGCTCAAAGTATTTTACAAAATTTTACCTTGATAAAAATAAAGTGGAAATGAATATGGTTAGAGATCTGCAATAATATATTAGTTAACCAAGAACACCTAGTCTTTCCTCTCACTTTTCATTCTTTCACCTGTAACAATTTATTTTCTAGCTGTTGATGTAACAAGGTACGAAAATGGTGTATTTAAATAGTACTTTTAAAGCAGAGAATGTCATTAAGGTGTAAAATTAAACAGAAGCAGTTGAAGTTCTCCAGCCAGATCCATCAACAGATGCTACTCTAAATTTTATTCCGCTCTGCTTACAAAAGGCGCACTGTGCACTAAGCACTCCTAGCAAAAGAAAGATACGTTTCATACAGCAATCCTCCCATCAGGAAAAACTGCAGGTTACAGCCTGATGCTGCCAGAAGCCGTGAAGCCTATTTCGGTAGCACTTCGAATCAGGCTGTAGAGTATCTCTACTCTACATCCTCCTGGAGTCTTCCACTACCAACACAGGCACCAGGAGGAGGATGGAGGTCCCTTTAACTTCCTAGACAACAGCCATTTACTGATCTTCTGTATGGTCTCTCAAAAGGTTAGAATTTCCAGTTCTGAAGCCACCTGCTTACTGTTCCAGCCATTATCATCTGTCTAGGTTTTATTCACTTGGGATTGATGCAGTTTGTCAGCTTCCGTGCATGCAATTTGTGGAAGTCAGCGACAGGTGCTTCTGTAACATGGAACATAAATTCCAGCCATGGCATATTCAATAGTTCCGCTTTCACTAGTTAATTTGAAGACAGGCCAACAGTGCTAAAAGCCCAGTGAAAAAGAAGAAAACAGTATTTATTTATTTTTTTTAAATTTTCTGTATGATAAACTAGCGACAGTTCTTGAAAATTCAGATGCTTTTCTTCATCTTTAATTACACTCTCCTCTACCAGCTCTTGTCCTCGAACTACTCTTGAAGTGCTGGTAACATATTTACTGCTTAATTTAAAAGATTTCCTATTTCAGAGTGTACAATAACTGATCCTGATCATTCTTGTCTCTTCTTAGAAAGTAAAAATTTTTTTAAAAAGTATATGAAAACAAGACTATACCCTTTTGATCTGAAGCAATAGCAATTTTAAAAAATATGTATCTCGGGGTGCTAAGTTATGTCTTTCTGCAGTCCTTCAGCACGCGCTTTATCACTGCTCTTTGCGAGGAGCACGTTCAGTCTCCCCAGGACTCCTGACTGCGAGCACATGTGAACTGCCGGAGAGGGAGGAGGCGCGGGTACCGCGCTGAGGCTGTGGACACAGGAAGGTCGTGTACGGTGACAGGACACGCTGCTGGGTCAGCGCGAGCTGGGGATGCCCTCACGTGCTCTTGGCTTTCTTTGGATGCTGCTGCACACAAAACCAACGGGTCTAGAACACTGTCGGTGATGATTCCAGGATTTTTTTTTCATGTGTTGCAACTGTCAGTTCCCAAATCATCATTACCAAATCACCTCTGGATTTACTATCTTTCAACAGCACCGGGAAAAGAGCCATTGCCCATGCTATTCTAACAAATCATAGCAGCCAAACCAGAGTAATGCCGACGGACTCTGAAGTCCTGTCTAGTCTCACCCCTGGCTAAGCAGACAACCCGATGTGTGGTTAAGTCTCCAGGCCTTCTACAACCTAAAAGGATCGTCTCACTCCACAAAAACTTCCTCCTATCATTAAAGCAAAAGGAATTAAATAGAAACGGCTTTGAAATCAACTGTCTACTAAAGCAAGCACCAAGGGGCCTCCCCACACTCCTAAGGGCGATCAGTTAAAACTGCTTGAATACAAGCATTTGTTTGTGAAATTTTGCATTTCTTTCTTTAGTTTTACCCAAATCACTGTCACGATTACAGGAAAAATTATTTTCAACAGGAGGACATGAGAGCAATACTGTACAAGTTAAAGGCTGCCAAGCACAAAAAGAAAATAATATTATTTGAGCTGCTTATTTTCCGTGCAGTGCGGAACTATGTTCTTCAGGAAAAACAGGAATTTGACACCTCTTGTATGAAAATGGCAAAGTTAAAAAAAACATCTGGCTAGCTCAAGTCCATACATTTGCTGCGTTAATCTGTGCCTACGACATCTCAAGGCCATGCAGAAAAAGTAGGAATAGGGATAAGTGTTTCTTATCTGTTAGGTGACTCCTCGGCATTTCCTATCAAAGAGATTACCATCAACTGTTGTATGTTTGTATGCTGTAGGGTTATGTTTCGCTGAATCTTTTACAACGCTTATTTCATAGATAAAAACATCTCCATCCCAACTAGCTGAGAGCTAGGTCAAACTTTTTTACCCTCCTGCCTGACAAAAATTCTGCACACTGCACTTGTTTCAATGTGCAAATTGATAGCTTGGAAAGCGTAAGAGCATTCGCACTGATTTGAGGCTTTTACAGAAAGGTTTCAAGAATACTGAGTAGAAACAGTAAAACTTTAGCAGCATAAAAAAAATTTTCTCTGTACAAACTACTCAAATGTTTCCCAGAAAACGAAATAGTGGAATATATTAGGTTAAAATCTACAATGACTATAGTAGCCTCAGCACGCTTTCCAACAGAGACTGCTTTGATAATGCAACATACATTGAAATTAAAGTAAACCAAGCATGCACAGATTTATTGCCTCTAAAATTTAAAATCATCTTTTCACAATGCCAAAATGAAACAACAAAGAAATCTGCAAAGAAATTTCTTAATGTCTCATTTCCATTTGTCAAATGGATTCTCGCTGTAATAAGAAATAATATTTTTCAGCTGAGTGGATGGAATCCCTTTTGGGAATCTGAGAGAGATAAAGAAATGCCCTGGAAATAGATGGCATACTCAACTAGATCAAAGCAAGCTGAGGACATAAGCAATGTCCAGGGATTCTTTTAAAAATTAGGCATAAAGGCTGGGTTTAACACAGCTGGAGTACTAAGACAGATAAAACAGTACACAAGACAGAACCAAGTCAGGAGGTGAACTGAAGGGAGACAAAAAGGGTGAGAAGTCAGAACCAGCCATAGTCCCGGACTGAAATTGTGGTGGGGAAGTTTGCTCTTCACACGAACTCAGAAATGTTTTCTTGGTTTGAGAAAAAAAAAAAAAAAAAAGGGTGGGAGGGAGGGGGGAATTTGGAATAAANAGTTTGCTCTTCACACGAACTCAGAAATGTTTTCTTGGTTTGAAAAAAAAAAAAAAAGGTGGGAAGGAGGAGGGAATTAGGAATGAAACGCATACAAAATATATGAGAAAGTTAACTAAAAGAGGCTAGTAGGAATTCGCTGAGCACTTGCGGCACATCAGTGAAAAAGGATTACTTACTAGTAGCTATATATTTCCTGAAGCTCTATATTGAAATATCCACACACTGTTCAAGCTTTAAGTTTAACTTGCACAGAGACAAGATTATATAGCAGTGGATGGTTGTTGCAAATCATTCATAGCATACTGTCTTCAGAGATCTTGGAAACAAAACCCAGCTAAGAATCTAACAGTCGAAAGGAAGCATCATTAATTTTATGATGAACATAATTAATTCTTAGCATCTAGAAACAAGTCTGCCTCTGATCATCAGTTCCATGAAAGAAAATGACCTAATTTCTACGCATTATTAGGAGTTAGTAGCACGCAAATGAATTAGAAAAACCCAAAACACCTGTTGTGCAGATGACTACCATTTCATTTGCCTTAGAAACATATTATAACAGGAAAAAGTTTTTGCTATTTCTATTCTACTTAATCATAATTAAAAATGGTTTTGAATGAGGTACAATAAGGTTAAGGCTTGAAGGCTCAGAACTACATATACTGGTTTGGGCTGCTCTCAGAGGAAACAGAATGCCACCATCTCAATACTATGATGAATGCAGCTATGAAAATCTTGTCATTTGAGCTGGATTATCTCAAATCTTTAAATCATAATAGTTTTTTGACATTACAAATGCAATTACGTTATAGAGGGAGATCATCTCAGAAATATGATGAGGCAATCCCTGGGTGGTTTATAACCCATGAGACTTCTGAATTAAGGAAGGTCAAACAATAATTTGCAAGTAATTTCCTTCTCTGAGATTTCTACTACTCAAATATAATTTAAAAACAGCTGTGAGTAGTAAACTGATAAATATGGAATGTCTCAGCAACAAATACGATGTACAAAAGAATTTCTTCAAGCATACATCTCTAGAACTTCGAACTAGAAAGACAAGTAACAACAACCACCACAATTTTAAGAATGGATACTTTAAGTATAGCTCTTAAAACTTTACTTGCATTGTAAATAAATTTCTTAAATTTAAAAAACAAATTATTGTTTCTGAATGTTTTGAAATTTGTGCTAAGTGCCCCAATAAAAACACTGAAACCTAACTTTAAGTACTTCCCCCCCCCCCAATTTAGCCTCAATTCCAAAGGAAAAACAGGACACATAGATAAAAGACCACCATCAAAGTGAAAATAAGGATTTTTTTTTTGATTAAGAAAAATATCGTATGGCATTCTTACAGCTTCTAGATAAGAATTTTTAAGCTAGGCTTTGAGAGCAAGCCTGTGTCAGTAAAATATCAAGTATAATCATTGCATATTTGTGAAATGCACACCTTAGATAATAGGAACCTGTGACAAGGTCCATCTGAAAAGACTGATTTCCCTAAGCATCTTAATTTTTATATATGCATGTAGTTTAATATGAAATATGAAAGTCTCATTATTCTAATTCCTAGCAGGACCACAATTTAGAAATATTCTACCATGAGCTGCAAAGTGAAAACAAAGAATAAGAATATCTCCATAAGACCTGCTTGGAAAAAGATTAATGCAGTCACATTACTCAGTAAGGGCTGGACAACTGATCTAAATCATTCAAAACCAAGTAGAACTGCATAGGGTTACGCTTTTGAAAGGACTTAAAGTCCTAAGCTAATGTTAAATTAAGCCCGTTTCTACTGGTAGGCATGCAGTAAGAAAAGCGGCTCTAAAGTCGATTGTCACTGAAGACAGAGCTACAGCCAAGTTAAGATACCTGCCCCACTTACAGATAAACCATGATGAAAGACAGAAGCACAGATTCCTCTTCTGTGTGCCTACAAGTGGAGACAAAGGAGCATGTGGCAGTAAGTAGAGGATGGAGAGTAGGTGAGCTGGCAAGTCACTGAAAGAAAAGTTTGTGAAACGCCTGTCTAAATTTAATTGGTGGTAAGGAACTGATAAAGCTGAATGCAGACATAAGTCAGGTGAATTGCTGCTGTTGAAAGAGCAAATCAGACAGTAAAATCTGTCAGACTGACAAAATGAGACAAAAGAATACAGAAAAAAGGCTTAGGTCTCCTTAAAGTTTCTCGCTAAAGATTTACAGCCTCTTAATAGTGCAAGAGATGCCATTATTTGTACTCCAAAGAACACTGAAGAATAATCTAAGCAGCCTTTACTGATGTCTACAATATGAGAGAAATCAGCATCAAAAAAAGGTCCCCTCCCTTCAGTTGCAAAACAATGGAAAGAGAAGTATAAATTGCTCGACCACAGAAACAGAATGTGCAGTTTGCCATGAGAATGGGAGCAGAAACAGTAACTTTTCTAGAATTATAGTGTCCAGAGCTGTTGGCCCAAAAGCATGGAGCTAGAAAGACAAAGTCTGTTTCTACACCCTCATTTTGGAAAAGACACGTATCTTTACACTGTGGGAAAAAAAATTATAAGTTACCTGATCTTCAATAAGAAAAAGTGGACTAAAAAGTAGGCATGGCTATTTAGAAAAGATTTTCCGTACATGGGTTTGAAGAAATCTGTGACAAAGGCTGACTGACATCTTGCTCACATGACATTATACATCTCTTATCCGGTGTAAGAGAGAGTACAGACCAGCAGAAGTACACAATGACAAATATGCAGTAAAAACCAAACCAGGGAACGAAATTGGGCTGCGCTCATTCTGCAGTGCCCCTGACAGTATGCTTTGGCGCTCACAAACATACAGCTTGGAGAAAAAGAAAGCTGATGCGTGATCTACCCAAGAATACATGGAAACAACAGCCCAGTGATCTCACACTATTTTAAATCTTCCCCTGGATTCTGGAACCAGAATCTGCACTTTTTGAATGTAACTAACTGAAGATTCTAGCATAACACACTTTAAAAAATTTGGTGACCCACCCCCCTCCCATTAGCTTTAGCGTATAAACAATAGAGGAATGCAAACTAAGGTACAGTACACATGCCTCCATGAATTAAAGCATCTTTCTTGACCAGGAATATTTTCCCAGAGCTCAACACCAAAATGTTGAATTGTCTCAGTATAATTACCCTTCTTTGTGGTGGTCAGACTACATAAATATTTTATTTACAAGTTACATCATCACAGGCTGTGTTGACTGACCTCTATCCTTTCCTATCTAACATCAACCAAAGCTCCACTTTAAGGCAGTAAACTCTTAACAGAAGATGGGATTTTAAAAAGGATATGTACTTGTCATCTTTTCAAAAGTGCTAAGCAGGCCTGGGAAAATTACTATCTTCTCTTCTAGGGAAAGGCTTAAGCAGAAAGACAGAAGCCTGCCTGTATTTATATACTATTACCAGTTCCCTAAAAAAAGCTGAAAAATGTAACCATTTCCTCAGGACTGAGAACAAATAGGAAAGCACGAGTATGATTTTCTCAGTTTTTGAGGAAATCAAATTGAAAAGAGATGACAAAACAAACCAATACTGAATAAAATGAACAGGCTCCGCCCCCATATGAAACTGGGTATATAAATCCTACACAAAGGCTTAATGATCTTGACACTAAACTACACAAATTTCCTTGCAGGTAAAGGAAATGAAAGACTTCAGAGTTGAGTTCTTTGAAAGAAGTCTATTATTCAAATAAGCAAAAATAAAAATCCTTAGCTCAGAACCCTCAGAAGAACATGAGGAACAGCATACCCCAAGGCAATACGTAAATGACCACGGTTTAAAACAAAACAGCACCCAAACTGTATACACCTCACACTAGATCACATGATGAGAGAGAAAGACAAGGGAAGGGCAGACCATATAATTGCATTTGGCAAGTGGAATTCCAGAGCGTAAAACAAGATGGAGTATTAGACTCTGGTACTAGCGCTGCTGTTGTTGCATTAAGGGGAATGAGGCAGAGACCATTAAGTTCTTTAAATGAGTCAGGATTTATTATACATGTACAGCCAACTATGTATCAAGTCTACCTTTCTGCTTTTATACTTCTGCATTAAAAATGGCCCACTTACTGAGAACAGTCATTCATTTCAATATTGTTTCTACATTTTCTATTAATTTTCTTACTTTGTTTTATGGCTGTCTGTGAAAAAGTAACTACTTGTCTGGCAATTACAGTTATGAAAAAGTCTGTCTGCTTACCCTGCGCCACAGGTGAAACTTATTCTGAAGCCAAGTAACCTTCTGATGAAACGCCTTTGTGAAAAGAGCTAAGACATGGCTGTTGAAAAGGATTTCTCAAAATCAACATGTATAATGACGGTTACACTATTTCTCTTTTGCATTTTACCTAACCCAATATTTTAAATTTGTTCCACATTAGGAATGTAGAATGTGCTCCTTCATAAAAGAGAAAGCTGAAGAGACTTGTTAAAAGCAATCTTTCTTGCCACTAGATCATTGGTGTGAGACTAATGTCTTCCACAGTAGTAGGAAAGCGATTCACATTGTGCAGCCTTACTGCTTCTGGATTGCACTACTGTAGGACAAATAAGCAACAATACTGGAACTTTAATGCCACACTAATATAGAAGTGTAAAAAGAGCTCATAAAATTTTCCAATTTTAAGAAGATTTATTGTAACAGAAGTCACGTTTAAGAAAAGTTTTGTCTGTTGTCATATTAATATAGATGTTATTTTACATGCACAATCAAGAGACCAGTTAGACTCATAAAAATACCAAGTCTTCATAGGTTCTTAACTCTTGCAGTCAACTTTGAAATTATTACAAAGATTAGCAAATTCTCATTTTAAGTACTGCACTAACTTGATGTCATTAAGATAGTGTTTAAAAACACCATTCAAATATAATGAAAAGTTAAAATTGAAAATTTATATTCTCTGCCAACAAATACAATAGATTTTCTTCTAAACTCCAGACTACTTGAAGAAAAGCCAAATTATAAGGGAGAGAATGGAAAAGTTAATTTTAGATGAAGAAAATACCCTAGCTTCAAGTGATTGGAATTGATTTTCAAAAGCTTTTCTGTGTGAACTACCCCCCGATACGAAGAGTAAGTAGAAAGGTATGTCACGGCATCACAGGACGCAGTACTGCCTGCTGATGTAGCAGGTCCACAGTCTCCTTTGCATCTGTGATAAATTCACACCCTCTGAAGTAGATTTTTAAAATATTCAGTACATTGTAAGTTCCTAAAATGGAGTCTTTTATTGTGTCCCATTTTATTGTTGGATAATAGTTTCTCTTATTTTAGCTTGGCGCTCTCGAAGCCTTTTCGGATCTAGTTTGGCCAAGTCCAAAGCACATGAATGTGGTCTTCAGTGTTATAAGGAAACACACTGAACCACCCGCATGGAAAGAAACATAAATACTTTCCTAAAAACGTGCTTACGTAATTTTCTTTGCCACCACAGACAGTAATAACGTTTCAGTGTTGCTAAAGAAATTAAAATGCTCAGAACATAGATTTACAGTAAAAGGGAACTGCCCCTCAACACATCAAATGCACTGTTGAAGCAACAGTTCAGAAGTCAAGTAGTAACAAACAGCATATAGACCAATGTATCTACCATCCACCTTATCTTGAATGAAACGGGTTATATGAAAAAGCGATTAACTCTCTTCTGTTGCTACAATGAGCACATGGCTAGTGCTAGTTGCTTGATACTACCTTGAGCTGTAAGAAGTCAATTGGTTTACTCCCACTTGTGCATTCTAACAAAAATTGAGTATACATGAAAATTCAGTAACAATGTTCTGCCTACCTGCCACAATGCTTCACAATAAAACAGCATCACAACACCTCTCTCTTTCAAGAATATTCGGTAAGACACCAAGATCAGTAAAACTTGAAGAAAAACTTTAAATATTGACCATAAATGTGTATATAAGAACATTTCAAGCATGACAACAGAACAATGATATAATTTATGATACCACATCAACAAAAATACAGTCCAAAGAACACAGGAATGAATAATGATGTTTTCATGTGCAGCAAACTTCCAGATGCAGGAATTATGTTTCAAAACACACGCATGCACAGCTAGAAATCATGTTCCTTCTTTTTAGCCAGTAGCTATTACTCTAGACTAAAAATGTTTATATGATTTCCTTGGCTAGTGCAGACAGTATGCAATGTTGAATCAACATGCCAAAACAAGACATCCTTTTCTGTATCATACAATCCCCTGATACTGCAACAGTACCCCTAAAAAAGATTTGGGGTTACAAGTGTGGAGAAAATTCCAGAATCGCAATTCTTTGTCTTTTAACATTCCCTTTATCAATGAACTTTCTGTCATACCTTTTCTAAAGACAACGACTGATATGAGAAACTATGAGTAAAAGGGAAAATAACAAAAATTGTAAATGAAATAATGTAAAATACCAAAATAGTTATCAGATTTCCTAGAGATACAAAACTAAAGGAGGAAAGTTATCAGGTAAGTAAAATTGAGTCCCAATTAAAACTAACATGAGACCACGCCACAGTAATAGGTCTTACATTGCCACAGCGAGAAAAACTTTAAAGATAAATTTAATTAAAATGCAAATTTTTCTCAACTACAGTCAAAATCATGAAATAAAAGTGTGAGAGAGCTCTTTCTTCATTTGCAAAAAAGAAACACATAGATGTTACCCTTTCCTTTTCTAGTTCTGGCTTTTTTATAGCAACCTTGTGTCAAGATTTGAACTACTTAAAAACAAGTTTTTTATGTTGAGTTTGGCCCCCAATCAGTGAATTAAAATACAAAATAATAGTCTAAAGATAAAAAATGCAGTACTTTGGAAAAGCAGGGTTACGCTGAATGAACTTAATATGAAGAATTTTATATATCACATAAAGCACAAAAGAAACAATGTATACAAGAGCCATAATATTGTTTATATTACAAGTTAAATTAACTTTTCAGTTTATTATCAGGGATAGTCTTCTGCAATATAAAATACAAAGGGGGACATAAGATTTTGCTCTGATATTCTGAATAGTTTTTTTTATTCTTTGGGCAATATAATCAGATTAGCTCATACAATACTGTTTCTACAAATGAATACTTCTAAAGTAATTTAATTCCTTTTGCAGAACTTTTTACTCGGTGACTCTTTCACACCTTAGTTACTTTATTGAAATGAATTGAGACTTCTGTTTTAAGGACCTCTCTTCACCCAACAGAAGAAATAATTTCACAAGTGTACCCCTTTTGTAAGTAATATAATGGCCTTTCTGAGCTCACGGCTGTATTACAATGTATCATAAATATCTAGCTTTAAAAATGGATTTAATTTCACACTAGCCTAAAAAGATTCCAATCGAGTGAATTTGGCATAGTAACTGTATAGTGTACTTGTCTAGAATAATTTAATATTTTAAGTTATTCTGTAAGGATTCAATGCGCAAACCCATTAGAGTCAGAAGATTTCATCTGGCATTGAATGGATACGAAAATGGATCTCTGAATGAATACTTCTCAGAAGTGCAGAGTACTACTTTTTACTGTAGAATTATAAAACCATTACAGATTTATATTAGAAATCATTCAATGACCTTTTTTTTTTAAAACAACTATATGTTAATACACTGAATTTCTGCTTCATTTTATAATTTACCCTTCCTCACAATATAAGAAACTACACAGTGGAATGAAATTCTGTTCCTTTTGAAATCAATAACCAGTTGCAACTAACTTCAGATATATCAGAACTTGATTTGTTGTCTGTCTGAACTATATTAGTTAGCTCTTTTTCTTTTATCTTGGTGTGTTATATCTGTCATAGAATGTAATGCACCTATTGTGGCTGCAAGTTAGTTTCGTGTAAAATACTACATACATTTTAAAATTGCACTTTCTGCATTATTCTGATGCTATACAATGTTTAATTTCATGACTGCTCTAAAATTAAAATAAATATCATGCAATTAAAAAAAAAAATTCCAAAAGCTTAGTTGTTTTGACTTCTCCAATTCTTTAAGATTGCAATTTTAAGGTGAAGGGGGGAACAGGAACTTACCTACTTGGTACTTTGGGTAATAAGTTGCCATTTGTCCACTATTGCATGATTGTCTCTTATGCCTTTTTCTTATATTTGTATCAGTGGTCTCCCATTGTGGACTTTTTCTTTTGTTTATTCTGATAAGAACTTCAGAACTACCAGCAGGATTATCATCATAGCTTACACCACTATTTAATTTTCTGCTGTGAAACCGGTCATCCAGCCTTTCAGTCACTTTAGAAGAATTAGATCCTTTAGATGTTTCCATTTCATTTTCTTGTTTCTTTAATGCATTTTGCTTAGTAGAATGGGACCTTAAAAGTGGATGTCTCTTTTCTTCCATATAGGCCTGATTGCTTTTACTTTCAACAACTTCAGGAGAATAAATGACATTATTAAATTTAAATGAATTGTGCTGCTCAATATGGTTGATTTTTCTCAGAAATATCCTACAATCTTTAAAGGTTTTGGCTTTCCAAGTATTTTGAAACAGTTTATCTTGGCTTTGTTCTTTTCTAACATTTTGTTGGCAACAAATTGTTCCGTTTGTCTCTGCATGTGACTTAAGTATATTTGCTAAACCAGGATGTGGGTTAAAGTCAGAAGATCCCATCATCTGTTGAACAAATGCATCTCTGGCTTCATTTTCAGTTGGCAAGAGGCTACTCTGAGATTCTACCAAAGGCTGAGTGGGCTGGATTTCTACTGTATTTTTTTCCTGGAGCTTGGGCATTTCATCATTGGTTTCCCCGCTTGTACTTTTAAACAACTGGCTTTGGCAAAAGAACTGTAAATTTTTCTTTTTTGATTTCCAGCCTCCGGGAGCCTGATTAAAGAGCTTTTTCGTTTGTCCCCACCTATCACGCTGTAACTTCTTAAATTCATTTCTTTTTAATCTGGCTAACGTGAAATTACTTTTCATGCTTAAGACCGGAGACCTCACCATGTTATGTAATATCTGTAATTTCCCTGCTGGTTTTGAAGGAGAGGATAGTGCAAACTTTTTAAAGTGCTTTCTGAAAGGGCAAGTACTAAGATCAGATTGTTTCGTTTCCACCTTTATCTCTCTAGTATTAACTACTTCTAAAGGATTGCGAGCGTTTGCCTTTCTCACTAGAGAGAGAGACTGTGTTTCTGTAGTTTGCATAAACCAGGTGCAGAGTTCACTCATAGTACACTTTTTCTTAAAAAGCATTTTTATAGGTGATGTTTCAAGTTCTACAAGGCAGGAATCT
>VZTL01006033.1:1827-18711 GCA_013400535.1 Scopus umbretta | reverse complement strand
TTAAACAAGAGCAAACCAGGCTTAAAGTATTTTCAAATATATTTATTAAAAAGTCAAAATACACTATTATAAGTATTATTTGTTCTAAATAAATTGTTTTCACTCCAATTCCATTTTATTAAAAAAGTATTTAGACCACCCAATTTTTATTGCAAATCATTTATCATAATGAGCCAAAGCATTAGATGTATATATTTTTTATAAACCTATGCAAAATTAAATGACAGTGTACTAGTCAGCATGCCATTCAGTTTAAAATTCCAATTATTTATCACATTCAACTAAATAAAAATCTGAAACATTTGAAAACTGACAGCTCTATAAATTTACTTGTAATCATGCAAGATCAGCAGTTTTTCACAGCAAGTTTCTCAAGATATATCACAGTCCTGAAAACTTAACTGCACTATGTATCCCATCAAGAAAAGAAAGGCACTTTTTGGTGCTTTAGGGAGATTTTGAAATTTGCAACCATATTTTCATTGCCACTATCCAGCAAAGTAATTATTTAGTCAGGAGACCAAACTAGATCATCTAATGATGCCTTTTAGCTTTAAACTTGCCAGTCCTTTTAATGAATCATGCATATAATGTTAAGCAGGTGCTTAAGCACTTTCTAGACATAAGCACTTTTTTTTTTTCCCTGCTGGCTGAGTTGAGGAGGAACATTAAAACTGTAATCATAGTTTCATGCCACTTTAGCTCTATTCTGAACCATTCTAACTTATGCTGACCCACAGGGCACAAATGAAACATATTTAGGAAGTGCTAAACAGTTTTCCAAAGACTAACTTCTGACTTTATGTTGTAGATTATAATTTCTGAAGAGATTTGAAAAAAAAAATTCTCCCCTTTCCTTCAAAATATCTTTTCAATGAATCACATATAAAAAATCATCTACCTTTTTACAGATCTACTTCCCTCCAATTTGAAATAAATATTCCCAAAGTATTAATGCTAGAAACCACAATGTGGCTACTTACACTTACACAATATGATTATTTTAGGAGAGGTTAGAGATTACATTCACTGCAGAACTGCCTTACTCTTTCTATACCTGTATTCCTCAGAGTTTCTATTGCTGTTATGGGTTGCTGAGACTTTTTCCCAGTGTTACTACTTTCTCTTTTTAGCACAGAGACCAGAACCTATTGATATTGATTTATCAGACCTAAATTTCTAATGAAAAGTTAGTTTGGGAATCCAAGGTAAAAATGGACTACCCAACAGCAAGATAACTTTAAGAGCAAGAGCAGGGCATTTAGTTACAACACAGGAAACACTAATGGAAAAGACTGTTCATACCAGTCTTAATAGAGCAAATTATTACTTTTGAAACCTGAGGCAGTGAGACGTTTGAGATCTACTGACTTTTTAAGAACAAAAATCTTCTCCTAAGCTCTACCTAACAAATTTATATTCCAAGTACCACTTTCGCTCTCTGGTTATCCCTCAAGTTGAGACAGTGTTGGGTTGGTAACACTTGAAAGGAAGAGTTTGAAATGCTCTGTGCTCTGATGCTGATCACATTTATAAGCTAATTAAAAGGCTATTTTATTTCAGAGCAGCTTATTAAAGGGCATTGCTCACTCTGCGTATGCAAGTAATTGATGGTGTATGTATTACATGACAGTGCTTGTGATGATGTACATTCTTTATTAACATACATACTAAACCACAGAGGAATACACATTTGGGGAGGTTCTGAGAAAGAAAAAACAAATGCTTGTGATGAATGAAGCAAAATAAAAATTATATTGCCAGTTATTGCAGAACATGGAATATTACAATAGTTGCACCAAAACCCAAGATCTTTGGGGCAATTTCCAGCATGGTATGTTTGATATGGTAGTCTTTTCATAATTACAGCAGTAATTTTCCTTTCTAAAGCATTCAATAGCCTTGAACCTGGACCATAAGCATGGTAGTAACATCTTTTCTTATGCATTGCCCTTGACCTTGTGTGTGCTTTCTTAGATTCAGAATCTGAAGCCTTATAATGCTTATAACATGAAATTCACTTTAAGGTTTCAGCCGTGTGTCTATCCATAAAGGACAAGGGTTTTTTTTGGTGTTTTTTTGACAGAGTAACCTGAGCTATAGATATGGGTGCATGTGAGACACCTACATCCAAGAATTGAGTACTTTCACAAAGAGGGAAATGCATCAATTTTCTTGATAAATTAAGAAAGCAAAGCAAACCAAACACCAGACATTCACCTTACATTTTCTCTATGGATTTTATTTGCAGTGTAGATATGGCTAAAATATTACTACTGAGGCTTGGCCAAGCAATTTGTGAGACTATAAACTTTGATTGATGGATGCTGGTAAGAATGGACCAAAAGATCTTGTACCTGAAGATGATGTACTGAGTGACTCATGATAGTTTATGATGATGTTTAAAGTCTTAACAGTACTGCTTGTTTCTGAGTAAGAGCTGATTTTGTTACTTGGACCAAAGGCCACTGACATTTTGGTTCCATAAAACATACATATATCCATCAGAACAGGTTTATATTCAGAATATGAAAAGCCACGGTGAGGATTGTGCGCAAAGACTGTTGAACTGGAGTAAAATAACTGTTATGTGAAACACCATGGGATCATGATAACATGGAGAAATGGGAAAAAGATATCTGCTGAGCCTTCACTAGCAGAGCTACATCATGTACTCTGTACGTATGTTTTACTGACACTTGAAAGGCATGGTTCATATTTCATCTGAATACTGGTTAAAGACTGAAGGCTTAGAAAACTGATATTTGTAATGAGGAACTCCCTAAGAAGAGCAGCCTGTACTATGGCCAAGCAGAATGAAGATTATTTTAAACAACGTATTTTGTTTTGATCCTCTTTGTTGAAGGAGTCAGTAGCTGGAATCAGATTTAAGACAGAAAGAGTCTGGTAGGTTTCCCAAGCAGGCTATGAAATTCTCTTTATCGACCGTCTTCAGTCTTCAAGTACACAAGTTTATATTAAAATTGTAACTCCTTCTGGCTCGATACATCACTAAGGCCCCATGAAGTTCAGTTCTGATGTTTGAGGGGGTTGTCAGTTTTATTATTGTAACCATATTTCACAAAGTCTATAGTCCAAACTGCCAAAATTTCAAGTGGTGAATGACATCCTCTTTAAAGTTTAGTTTTCATGTCAAAGATTTAATTGTTTCATTTCACATACAAGTTGACACAAATCATCATCTATTGTAGGGATGAGATCAAAGTTAATCAAAGCACTTTTTCTGAAAGTTGTGAAAAGCATTTAATAATTGCAAACACTAACTGATGCCCCCACAAAGTGCAGGAGAGAAAAGTATTATTCAATGCAGGAGATTTAAAATGTTGTGGATAATTTTCCCATATACCTTCACTTTTTTAACTTTGTATTTTTAAAAGTTTTCTTGCATAAAAATGAGGGAACAAATGATTTCTATCAAAAATAAGTATATTGGTGATTTGAGCACGTTCCTCAAGTGACACAAGAAAGTGATGGGCACTGGACTGTACACATTAGAGCACTGGTATTCTAAGTAACCTCACAGTGAGGGGAAAGTAGTAACTAAATCTTAAAATCTGCTTCTAGGTGAGGACAGAGCAAGATGGAGGAAACAGATAGTTTTTCTAACCAGAGACTAACTGCCTTGTCTGTAATTTCTAATAGCAACTCAAAATGTTTCTAAACAAAACAAAGCAAACAGGGTTTTTTAGAGCCTTTGGAGTCCCATATTTATAGATTTGCTGTATTTCAGTTGCTAACCTCTCCTCCTTCCTTCTGCAATCAGCACAAACATAATGTCCATGCCCCTCATTAGTAGAAAGGCTCACTTGCAAAGCCACCTCAGACCTTTTGTGAATACGGAGAGCCTCAGCCTTGGGTGTGCAAGATGACCACAAAATGAATGATCCACCATAGCCGTGGATAGCAAGAAGAGCATTAAACCTCTTTTAAGATGAAAAAATTATTGCAGAATTTTTTCAGCTCCCAAACTGAAGTTTCTGCCCTTCCACCTGTTCTCTCCACAGATAAGAAATCTGTAATGTTTCCTTCATCAACAGGAGCATCACAGGCAAAATACTGTATGTCTATATATACATTTTTCCAAAAAGAAAATTATCTCTAAATTTCTTTTAGAATTCTGTCAGAAGTTGTATAGAGCTTGATTTAGAGATCTGTAGCAGTCCATGATACTAAAATTGTATGCAATGCTTTGAAAATGTACTCCTCCAGTTTTTGCAAATCTGTTTACATGCGGATGCAATTCTTTCACAAGAAAAAAAGAAAAAGTTGCTTTCTTTCACTGAAATATCACCAGAATACCAAGGTGCCACAGCAGTCATGAATAGTAATGTTGACAGATATGTGGACAGATTATATATAAACATGTGTATCCGTAACTGTGTGCACAGTGAAGGCTGTGATTTAGTTTTCAATTCCACTAGCAGTGTCCCATCATTCCCATGAGACCCACTGATCACTCAGGGCTGCATTTTGGGGTGATTGGTCCATTTTTGCAACATCTTGCTGTTTTATAAGTGCAAACAGCATCCCACTTTGTATAACATGCCTGCAGTTCCTGCTGCATTCTGCTTTTAATGCTGGCCGAAGCTTGCTTGTTTTGATATCACTTGTGCTCAGTGGGCAGTCTAATCAGCCTGGTTGATGGCTCCCCTGATTCTCATCGCTCCCACTGTGCTCAAGGTTGCAGTATATTAGTCTCAACACAAATATGAACTTAAAAGTATACACAAAGTATTTATTTAGATAACACATGCAGATGAATTCATATATTCCCTAAGATAACTTTATGACATTTATGTGAAATATATAAACACACAAATTGATATCTGTGATATGCAGATAGATTCATTGATGAATTTACTGTTTTATTTTACAAAAAATGTAGAATTATTTGTATAAAACAAAGGTGGAAATATTTTCTAAACTGTGTTGCTGAGTATATTTATTAAAGTGAGTTCCTGAAATTAAAGGTATTCCTTCCTTTTTAAAATACCCGTTTAAGTAGTCACAGTTCTACCTATTTGGCCCATGAAACATCAATTTCAAAATTGCTTCCAAGTTCCTGATCTTTGGAAACCCTTGCTTTCCAGAGTTATTGGGTGTCCGTTTGCTTTCCATAAATAAAAAAGAGAAGGTTAGGTGGGGCTGTGATTTCTGAGATATAGCATCATGATGCAAAGTGACAAACAGCAGGGCATGTCACTGTAGAATGTTCTATATTGCAACATCAGGCAATGCTGATAGTTGAAGAATCTATAATATGAACCTTTCACAAATCAGAATTGTCTGCAATATGAGTCTAGAGATTTTTTTGATAGATTAAAATTTCCTTATAAACAGTCCAGCCAGTATTAACAAATGTAATGTAATTCACTACATACAGTCACATTACTGTTAATTTTATGGCATTCCTTTTACAATATTCCTGTACTATCAGATTTATTGAGCATAAACAAGCATTTTGATTTCCTCTAATTAACCTGCTCCACCTCATGGTTGCTGTCAATAAAGTCACACTGTAATTTTTGTAGGTGTCTCTCAGCCTTTCCAGCTCAAAGAGATTATTTTGGCAGCTGAAGTGTATGGGGCTTGTTCCCAAAACAGTTTCCACCAAGTGGACTTCTGAAGAACTGGACTTTGATCTCTCTGATCAAATGCTGATCAAATTCCTTTTCTGGAATATCATGAGGACACTTTCTAGGGTCTGAATTCAGTTCTTCCTGGTCCTGGAGCACTGAATGAAGCCATAGCAATGTATCTAGAACCAGGGCCTATGTTTCTAGTGAAAATACCTCTGTTATTAAAAATGAAAAGGAAGTAAAGAAGAAAATACAGACAGGTTATAAAAAGAAACAATGAAATATTACTCTGAAGTAAAGTTCTCTTGTATTTTTCAAATGCAATATCTGGAAAAGATGTTCTGTTGCAGTTCTATCTGCAATAGACAGAAACTTCATGCATAAAAGCTGTATTAAAATGGTGTTAAATTAGCAGGAGTTAGGAAGTGTGCAATTTAAAATGACATGCTGCATTTTACCTGTGTTACAACAAATGCCTCAGTTGTATACCAACAGATTTCCTTTTACATAAATTCTTATATTTGCGCTCCTTCCCATTCGTTCTTTTGTTTCTGCTCCTTTCTCCCTTTAACAAAATAATTCGTCCCCAGTGGAGTTCAGTAGGAATTGAGAGCTCCAACTTGCATTGAATTAAAAGTAGGAGTCTGTTTTATACACCAAACAGTATATAAAAAATGAAACTACACTCAAAACATAGACATTGTCTGCATGCAATAAGGATTCCCTCATTACCGTGATGAAATCATCTGTATCTGATCAAGATAAATTCCAGTATCCCTATGATAAATTCCCTCTCCCCTAGAAAAGAATACAAAAGGCTTGATCTCTCTATTGGCATTTATCTTCTCTGATGTGGAGGGATAAGTCAAGTGCAATAGTCACCAGTGACTTATTATTTCTCTCCTCACATGTGAAGATGAATGTCATAAGGGAGATAAGCCACTGTGTGCATATATTATTATATATATAACACTATGTATGAATAAGGAGATATTAAACACACTATGAACATTTTCTTTTCTCTTCCTACTTTTTTTTTACTCAACCTACACTGTGGTTAAAGAAATTAGAAGATGCTGCAAGTTCATGTTGAAATGAGAAGCTTCAAAGGCTTTAATATTTTCTTCAGTACTACAGCCTGTCATCAGTGAAACAGACATAATCTCTGTTTCTGTTTGACTGAGAATTGTTTGACAGAGGCACTAGACTGGGACCGCAGGTACCTGAAATTTATCTGCTTGTTCCGTTGAAGATTTCTCTTCTATTCTGTGATACTTAACTTTCCATGACTCAGTTCTCCATCTAGTAAACATGATATTCATAGCTCTTGCCTCTTTAGGTGCTGTGCGAGCACGTCGAAGACAATGAGGTCAAACAGCATTGTATTAGAAGAAGCGTACCTGTCTTGGAAACATATCTAATAGTTGACTGGCATTTTAAAATGTATCTAGAGATAAAAAATGACCTACACCTAAGAATGTCTGTAACAGTTCAGAAGAAAGATCTATTTAACCTATTTGTCTCTAAAAGTAGCTAATTGCAGAAGCCTAGGGAAGAGCATCAGAACAAAAGAGTCCCAGTATTTTTTTAATGAGGAAAGACTTCCAGCCATGCAGAACGGAGTGCTGGACATTACTGAGCATGTCAAACTCATACTCATCCTGCAACGCTCTCAGGCCCTGCTGTAAGCTCCTGCCCCCAACAGTTGGGGGGCGGGAGCAGGTTTGGCTGCCTGCACACCAGGGACCCGTGGTCCAGCTGTGATGTGGCCCAGCTGTGTCACTTCACCCAGGCTGCTGAAAAAGGGCTGTGAAGAAACCTCCAGAGGGGTAAGAAAGGCAGCGTTACGGACAGAGGTAGGTTGTTGAGATAAAATCCTGCAGGGAAAAAAATATTGAAAAGACATGGGGAGGCTCTATGGGTCACCTACTGCCTGGGTCTATAGGCAGCAGTCTGTAACTGTTGCTCTCTGGCGTTATATTGTAATTCATCATTCGCCCAGGTTAACCACTGATGACAACTCTATTCTAGTAACTCTAAACCAAAATAAATTTCAGAAGCAAAACCAAAGATCCTGACTCCTTAGATGAGCCACACATGTTCTAAACCAAAAAGTGACATATTCAATCTTGTTTGATTCAATCACCAGCTTGATAGCCTGACACTTGCTACACAGACTAGTAAAAATGTATTGTGTTGTACATGTACTGTAATACGTGCATGTATTGTATCTGTATCATACCATATATTGATGTGCTTGCTCTACTGATTTTAAAGCAACAAAATATTTGACATTTGTGCCATGTTATGTTCTTTAAAACTACATATTTCATATAATGAAAAAATAATCCCTTCAGTCTGCAAAAACTGAAAATTTATCTACTTGTTCCATTGAAGATTTCTCTTCAAGTATCAACCTACAGATATATTCCAAAATACATATGTATACCGTCAGAGAAGATTGAATGTAGATATTTATATAAACTACTTACCTGAACTTTGGGCCATTAATTTTTTGAAACTACTATGGATTAATAAATAAGATAAAATCTATCAACTATAAATTATAATTATTTATCCAAAGTTTACAGAAAAGGAGAAGGAAAACGTGGCACATACTGTGCTTTATGTAGTTACAGGGAATGCTTAGAAAGAATATTGTGAAGTGACATTCTGCAAGATTAAGTCCTCCAGAGAACACCAGTAAGTCAAAGCTGTGCATTCAAGACAACATTCTTCCTTGCTACATTCATATTTTTCAGAACATAGCTTCATTACATCTGATAAACATAGAATTATTTTCAGAATGTCATTTGTGTGAAGGATGGCTACACATGCTCTATAATACACAAAAGATAGAGTTTAAGTGAAAATCTGGCCCCATTAATTTATTTGGAGCCAGGGTTTTGTCCTATGATATCACAGTAGAAAAATACATCTGGTTTAAATGAGGCACTAAATTACATTCAAATCTTTGTGCAAATAAGTAATTTTTAAGAGACTCCATACACCTGGTCAGAATGAATGCTTTTAAGTTGGCCAACACTTTCCTATACCACTTTGCTAACATTTGGATTGCATATCTAGTATCCACAACACTGAGTGAGGTACCCGTGAGGCTGACTACTTTGATAGGAGTCTTTCAAAATAAGAAAGTCACATGAGTGTCAGCATTTCATAGACTTTGATGTTCAAAAGCCACTGTCATCATTATCTTGCCTTGTTTTCTGTGTGACACAAAATACAAATTTTCACCCAATAATTGTTGCATCAGAACTAACACCTTGCGGCTGAACTATAACTTCTCTTTCCAAAGGCCACACAAACTTGATTTAAAACAATAAAACATTGGATAGCCAACCACATCCTTTGGCAGTACATTCAATTGGATAATGACCCTTAGTGTTAAAAATCTTCTGTTTATTTCTAATCTGAACATAACTAGCCTCAGCTTCCAGTCATTGAAGTCTTACTACCTCTCTGCTAGAATAATGAGCCCTTTTGGGTTAGAAATCTCCTCCAACTTTAGATTCTTACAGAACAAAATCCTGTCACCATTTAACCTTGTCTCAATAAAGAAAAAAAGTTTATTGTAATCATGGTAAAGCATGTTTTTCAGTCCTTGGGATTACTGTTAATGGGCAAACAAAGAGTGAAGCAGGTCCATGGTTTCCTCTGTGCAACTTTTTTTTTCTTCTTTATTTTATCTGCTGCTTTCAGACTAAAATAAACCAACTCCCATCGTAAACATTTAAGTCTTCGCATAGTAATTGTATCCAGCACAGTGCAATTCCATTCCTGACCACAGTATGTGGCTAAAAATAGTATACTATTCAACTAAATATAATCACATAAGCCCAAATAAACAAGAAAATATTATTTTTGAAATATTTTGAAACTAGGATGCTGTTGGTTATTTGAGCTTCAAAATGTAAACCAATATATTTAAAATTCAACCATTTGTTGAAAAGAAAACCTTTATCCAGTAAGCCTGAATATTATAAGATTTTTAGACTTTTTGTTTGTAGAAAACAGTCTTCTTTATTTTTTTTAAACAAGCAACTTCCTTCATAGGTTTTTCTCTATATAAATTTTACTTTGTATTCTAAAATATTCTAAATAAAATTCTAAATTTGCCACTCAAAGCTTTGCATTTTTTTTCTAACCTGTTGCAATGAGATCTGTTATGTGAGATTTCCATCTTTGCTTTGCTGAAGGATGGAGTGTTTGTAACATTTATTCAGTCACTGTTATTCACCTTCCAATAACAAAGGTTACTATAAGTATGAAATCTCAGTATTTGAGACATGGGAAAAGAACAAGTGAACACTGCCAGCTCACGGTAGAACAAGTTTTGTCCAAAATATACTCTCTTCATCGGAGCAGTTCCTGGATGGTAGTAAAATCTTTTAGAAACCAAGTTGGATAAGCTAATGCTGTTTCAAACTCTGTATTAAAGTGGCTATGATTTCCAGTGCAGTGGCTGAAGGACGTCAAAATTCAATAGTAAGTAATATACAAAGTACACTCACCTACACCTAGGAAAGCAAACGAGCAGATTAAATTGTAAAATGTTACAATGTCTTTTAGAAGGAAAAATAATCCTGAATTTTGTTCAATTCACCAACTTTCCCTTAAGGAAACATTTGTTTTCCAGATTTTCTTCTTCTTTTTCTCTCTTTGAGTACTGACCTGAATGGCAGCTTCCTCTCCTCTGTGACTCATGCATTGAGATTATCTGAAGGCAAAATAAACTCAAGTAAACGTCATTTACCCATCTCTCATACCTACCAAATTTTCACACTTTTTACATGTTTACACAGTTTTTACACCAGACTAAATGATGTTTTGTCTTCTGACACAGGGGTAAAGCTGTGTATAACAAAGACCCAAAATATTTTGCAGACTTTCTATTTGCAGCTGATTATCTCAGTTATGAAGGTACGAAGAACTGTTAGAATGAGCCATGAGGCTCCAGTGACTACTGAAGTTGAAGGAAATACTCCTTTTACCTCATTAGGTTTTGGATTAGGCATTAAGTCAATCAGATGTCATTGCTCAGATTTCTGCATAAGAGTAATATTGTAACTCCTTTGGCTGCAGCAAGAGGGCTAAGACACTGAGAAGAATTTTTTGTATTGCGGCAACAGTACAGCTCATAATTTGTCACAGAACTATGTAATTACCTGCAACTGAAAGCACTTCTCTATATGTTTTAAAGACATGTTCATTAAACTCACTATTTCTGTGGTGCATTTTTAAATGTTAGGAGTAAATAAGATTTATAGGACTTACAGGAATTAATATTGAAAGTATAGCTATGCACAAAGTATGGTATTCAAGCTTATGTTTTTCTTTTTGCTGAGGAAAAATATCCTTTCCTTATCAACATACTCTGCAGTCATGATTGTCTGATAAATTTTATTTGTAAAATAAATTTTCTGCAATTTTTTTCCAAATTTAAAAATTCATGCTTTGCCTTACATCCTGCTCAACTTTTATTTTGTAGGAAAAGGGTACTACCTGAGATCTTCCTTTTTCTTTTGCAACAGTCAGTCCAGAATAGCTATATGTGTTTAAATCAAATGTTGCAAGGAAAGACAGTACCATCTACTCCACGTTGAAAATTTTCTATGGCAAGTTTCAGAACAACATGAAGTAAAAGAGGTAGGTTATAAATCCCTTGAAAATAAGGTTTATAATGGAAATGCTGACAGACATTTAACGATAGCAGCAGTAGCTGGCACCACAGTAATAAAAGGACTTAAATGAAAAAAAAAAAAAAATCTGTATGCTTCACAAAGGCTTGTGGATTTCAGGGTAAATCTATGTGCAGACTCAATGTAAAGATGGATGTTAATATACTCAATTCATTATGATGCTTGGGTGTCATTTACAGAAAATCTTAGAAACTCAACTTGCAGTCATATTGTGAAAGAGTCTGAAAGAAGAAATGTGGTACCTATTGCTAGTATTTCCCTCTCCTTCCCTCATGATAAAATCACTCATCTGAGTCTTCATCGTGCCTAAGATTCAGTGCCCAGAACAGCCTGCTCAATTACCATGCAAATGGCAGCCTCTATTCTGCATCAAAACAAACACAAAGTCCAACTACAAATAAATAGTTATCAGAACCCTGTCACACACTGTCTGATGCTCAGGTAAGATTCCCATTCACTCCTGACAAAAAGTCTTTCCCCCAGTGGACCAAAAGGGATTGATGGGCACTGCTAGAACTGTGGCCAAGTGCAGCCCTTCATCCTAGAGGGGACCTGAAAGCTAATAGCTGGTGAGCTACTCAAACCAGAAGACAGAGCAGTTTTCTTTTTTAAAGGAAACATATATATATAGGTACATCATTACTCTTCTTGCATCCTCCAGCTCAGAGTAAAAATTAAAATAATGGCCTTAGACTTCTCTTGGTATTAAACATTTCCTATTCATTCAATGGGCAACAAAAGCTAAAGGTACTTCACTTTTACTCTGGTGCTCTTTTAATTTCTATTCCCTCTTCTCTTTCCTTCCACTTGCTTTTTCCCTCCCTCTGTTTTTGTTGGCGGGAGTGTATTTGACTTGACTGCTCAAATACCCACTAAGGTCTATTTGCAATCCTGTAGCAATAGCAATTTATAGGTGAAACTGGCCACTTACATATTCCTGTCTCCAAATGATAATGAACCAGGTTTCCCTCAAATAGCTCCACTTGGTAATCCTTTCGTAACTATTCTGCTCCTGAGCCATTTCTGTAGAGCATTGTCTACTGGGAAAGGGATGCAAAGTGAAAAGGAGAAATTGTGTGCATCTGTGTGTGTTCTTTCTCCATGCCTATAAAACCCAACCCAAACTGTCAAGGTGACAATCCAAAACGATAATCAAAACCACTTTTTACATTCCATCTTGTAACTGCCGCAGGCAAGTTTTAAAGGAGATGCTAACAAATCCCAAAGAATACCAGGTATTAAATATTTGATACAGCCAGAAATGTATACAATAGACATCAAACTTATGTTGTATATCTCTGTAATTTCTATACCATAGGTAAACAACCATATTTCAATAAAAAAAGTCTTAGATGGGTATTTGGAAATCTACATAAAAATCTGTTTACATTTTAGAAACACCTCTGTTGTTTCCACATGCAGCTACAACAACAACAAAAAGAGATTTTCCTTGGGAATATTATCTCCCATAGACACACTACGAAAAATATTTTCAAGGGTGCCTTTCTAGCTGTTTGCATCTTTACAAGTATTTGCTTTAAAGCAATCTTATATTCATACTACAGCCTGGTTTAAAAATTGTAAGGCTGCTGATTTACAAAATAGTTTATACTCATGCCTACAGTCTGCATTTTAAATTTTTCCAGGACTTGGGTATTAAAATTCAGTTCATTTTTACAGTGTTCTTCATAGGGAGCATTGAGAAAGCTGCATAGAAAGAAGGGATCTTACTAGTAAAAGAAAAAAGAAAGCTCAGAAAGAGGTGTAAATCGAGGTTACTCTGCTTGAGAGGGTAAGATAAACATGGCAAGCCAGTAGAAAGAATGACCTTGCCCTCAGTCTGTACAGTCAAAGAGAGGAGAAAAAGATGGGGCTTTAAAAAGACATGGTCACAAAGTAGGCTGATGGTAAACAAATGCAATAGAATGGTGTGTTTAGAAGAAGCAGGTGAGTGAACACGTGATCCACTTAACATGTGTCAGCCGAGCCATGTTAATTGCATGTATGTGTTTAGCTCAGAGTAAATGTAAGATAATTTGACCTAGCTCATATAAAGTTAGTCGTATGTTGCATCATAGTAGTTCACTTTTGTCTGGGGTAAAGAACACATGTATGAGCAGTAATTTGCACGTAACTTTAGACTACTGCAGTGTGGAAATCTTCATCTCAGCTATTTCTTCTAGATGCTTCATAACTGATGGAGAGAAATAGGCATTTGGGGGACATGATTCACCTGTTATATGTTAGATGTCTACTGCAGAACGCAACCTAAGAGTGACAAATTTTTTTCACTGACTACAGAGAAAGTCAAGATGACTAGTTCAGATGTAGTCATTTACCCTGGCTCAGACAATTCCCCCTAATGAGCAACAGATGTAAGGTACCTTGTTACGCTGCAGTAACTTAATCACGAGCCCAAGATCCTGGAATTAACAGCCAGGGGTGGGATCCTGCTAGGACAGAAAATGCTCTCCAAAGATGGAATCAGCTCTGCATAATTTTATGCTGTGCATTTAAAGGAAACAACAAAGAGGGGAAGCAAAAGAGAGGCACAGAGAGGTGAGTGGCCCAAGGTCACCCAAAAGGTCAGAGCCTGTATCTGGTTCAGTGACTTACCATTGAACCACACTGCCGCTAAATGAAAGTAGCAAAGTAGCACAAGGGAGGAGGAATTTTTGCGAACTCTTCCATCCACTTTCTAAGGATGGATTAGGGCAGGGTTTATTGAGTATTAGGTAGGTAGAAGTAAAAAATAGCTGTAAATGGTATCTGAGCAGTTGTTCCCCTCATTGTGCAGTGCAAAGTTCACAAAGATGATCCTTGTATGCCCCATTCACAGCAATGCAGGATATCTATATTAGGGGGTTTAAAGTCACAGGGCTCCAAAGTAGAGGCCCTTCAGGACAGCAACTTTACTCACATACAACACCCATGGCAGCAACTGTGTAACTATTACAATAAAAATGCCAGGTGTAATGAACTGGTAACAACTGAAGAGCCTAGGTAACTAAAAGTTATTTCGAAGTAAAGCAGGGTTGGGACACAAGTGCAATCAAGAAGGGGTCACTTCAAGAGCTGTAACCAACACATCTCCGTTCTGACTCTCCTCAATGTCTCTGGGATTTGGATTAAGATTTCCTCATTCGCAGATGCCCTCTTTCTTATAGCTGACTACAGGCCTTTTAAGATCTTTTTTTGGCATCCTGATTTTCCAGTGTTGAACATAGCCTGTGGAGCAGAGTTGTGATATGTTCTTGCTAGTACAGCATTTGTGAGGGAAGGCAACTGTATTCTGCAGGAACTGGAGATTTCAAGGATTCTTCACACTTTGAATCTGATAGAGTGCAATGTAGTAGACAAGCCTGAAGGGATTCTCAGTTATGGATCACTGTAACAAAGTCTGCATTTATGAAGAAAATGCGCCAGCTGAGATGATAAAACAAAATGTTTCCAGTCACTGCTATCTGAAGGACGGAAGAGTCTGATACGAACTGAGCTTCTGAATAGGTATGTCATCCTTAGCTCAGGGAGAGAATAGACTTAATCAGTTCTTAAAAACGCTGCCTTCCACATTTCAGGATCACAGCTGGCTTCCGCTTAAGAAGCCTATCCCAAGACTGAACAAACAAAGCAATAATTCTGTTTGCATCCACTGGAAAATATCACCACAGACTGAGCCGACTCATCAATTTTACTCATAGGCTTAACAGAAGCATGGAAGATAGGGCAACAGAAGCACAGGGGACAAGGCTAAACTTTGAAGAGAGACCCCAGCAGGTCAGGGAGTAGAACAGATCAGGAAAAGGATGTCCTCTGGGTTGTCCCAAGAGAAACTGAACTGCCAGCTAAGTAATAGGTACAGCTGCTTCTAATGCCCACTGGATACAGGGATGCTCAGAGAACTGGCCCGATTTGGCCACACAACAGGCCATACTTGAATTTTTATATCAACATCACAAAGATGGTTGAACAGAGTGGTATTTGGTCAAACACAACACTGGAGACAGGGTTTTTGCTTGAAAGAGGCTTTACAGAAAAGGATTCCTGTGAAAGCCAAGCACTCCTTTAGTAAAAGCAAATACTATAAAAATACATATTTCCCACCATTTCCATGACATTGGAAGTTATTGTATTATTCAATAACTGATAGTGAATAATTAATATCACCTTATTTTAGTTTTGATCAGGTTGAGGTGGCCAGAGGCTGTGGAGTGGAGGGACTCATAGCAACCGTAGGAGGAAGAAGTGTCCTCCAAAAAGGTGCCTGATGGTAATCCCCAAATCCCAATTTCCTGCCACCTGAAGAGAAAAATTGCGAACTAAATGTTTCATTTGATTTTATTTTCCTGCAGTGCCAGCCCATTCATTTGGGACCCAATGAAAAAGGAAATGATATATGTGAACATAAGGCTTCCCAGAGAGTTTTAAAATTTATTTTAAAAATTTGTATCAGTGTTGTACATTATGCTTTGTTGTCACCCACTGATATAAATGGCATCTGCAGTCCAAGAGGGTGGAGCATGACAGGTAGTGAAGTAGCATTTTAATTAACAAGAAAAAAAAAAGAAAATTCTCCTGAAATATGTTACAATGTGTTCTGCTCAATAAGAAGCCACAGAAGGAAATTAAATCTGGTTACACATATCCTTTCTTTACAGTTCCTTCTGCTCAACAAACCCAGCCTCATAAGGCTGAACTGGCTGCTGGAAGAAAGGAACATAAAGAAACACTCCCATTATATTATTGTTTCTAAACATTTAGGTTATAGTATGACCCAGACATCTCAGTGCTTATCCAAGAATGTCATGCCAAAGCTATCAGAGAGAGGTAGGTACATGTGTAGACATACAGGATTGTTTTTGCTTTTGTTGCTCTACTGAGATGCTCTCTTAGAACAAAAACAAACACACGCACATGCACAAACAGAACTTAGGAGTCAAACTAATATGAAATACTTCCCTGCAGTTATAAGAGCTTGACTAAGACCTTCATTCTTTCAAGTATGTTAGATTTCAGGAGCAGAAAAGACCTTTAGTTTGTGTAGTCTGAGTCTTCTACGTAGCAGAAGTCATAGGCTTTCATGCAGTTGCTTCTATGTTGACCCCTGATTTTACCTTTCAGAGCAAACAATGAGATTGACTCCTCAGAAAAAAAAAAAAAAAGAATCAAATGTAGATCCTGGAGATAATTATGTTTGATGCGCCACATCTTCCTCTTTGCTCAACATTAACTCTTTTATGTGTTCTGACACACCGACAGACAAGGGACAGGGAAAACCTGATACAGCTATTTTACTGCAATCCTTAAAAAATGATTAAGAAAGGACCATTCTGTTGCTTTCTACTATACCTGGTTTTGTTTTTGTTTCATGATTTCCATGATTCTTCCCTAGCACTTTAATGAAGTTCTTTGCAATCCAGCTGTACTGTCCCAGTTTCTCAGATTATTGCATTATGATTTGTTTGATTTAGAGGAGCTTTTCCTTCTTTTCCAAGGTGTCCGTGTCACACAGGGATAAGTATGACATGAAGAACATGAACCCAACACTCTCCCAGACTTCTGCT
>VZTL01006028.1:2915-19349 GCA_013400535.1 Scopus umbretta | reverse complement strand
CATAACATCTCTATGACATACCCTAACCTATCAATCCACATAATTGATACTCTCAGTCAGAATCCCATCATTTCACGATTCCATAGTTCTACCTTTGACAAATTCAGGCTTTCCTGCTCATTGCTGTCAAGATTGCTGCTGCAAGGGTGACTTTCCTAACTTGTTATTTTTGTCTACATTATATGCTATTCAACTTCCAATTTTTGAACTCTAAAACTTTTCCGTTTTCTACTATATAAAATATTAGTTACTATACTATTAGGAGCCTTTCCATACCTGAAAGGTCATTACTCCTTTCAAATTTGCCAGTGATACTAATCTCCTTTCTCAGAAGGCAGAGAAGTTTTGCAAAGTATCCGTAAAGCTACTCTTTTATCTCTCCTAAAAATTACTTTTAACTTGGGTATACTTGGATATCTATCCAGTGTGCTGATACTATCACGTGGGCCAAGAGACCTTCTTTCCTGGTATTCCTCTGTTGGTCTGGTTATAATGTCTGAAGTCTTCAGTCTTCTACAAAATATTATATGACCATGGGTAATGACTTGCATGCATGACAACTGTCCTTTTGTTTTGCTTTTCTGCAGTTCCCACATAGTGGAGTCATGGTCTACAACTTGGAACTCTTCAGCAATGTTGTAAAATAAATAATAGAAATAGTATATATGAGGGGAGAAATAGAAATGGCAGTGACCAAGATTTACACCCATGCATTTACAAAAGTACCTTGAGATGTTTATGGGTGAAAGATAATCCTGATCTTGAAGGTTTCTTTGCGGCTGAACCACTGAATTTTTTCACAGGGTTGCGTGAAAGTGGAAACTTTTTTTATTATTCTTTTCTAAATGTTCCTCATGGTTCCCCAGTAACAGGTCATTCTTACTAGTAAATCTTACTGTTAGATTCTTTAGGAAGGCAGCTAGTTTTCCTAGGTTTTGTTGGCCAGCTAGTTGCTAATTGACCCACTAGCTCAGGCTTCTAAGGAGGGCTTTGTAGCTAAGTGTGGTTCCTTCTTTTTGTTGTGTACAGTCTTGAACAGCAGTGAATGAACAGAACTAGAAACTGATGATTTAAAGGAATTTATTCAGAGTACAAGAAACAGTGAACATTTTTATCCTAGTGGAATAAACCAGGGAAACTGGACTTACATCGCTACAAGGTCAAGCTTAGGCCCGGTAAATGCCTATTTTTTTTAATCACTTCACATAAGGACCTGGGAACTGTAGTGTTAATCTCTGTATTTTTGCAAGTCTCTTGGCCTAAAATTTATGCATAAGAAGTCTGATTGTTCTTAATAAGATTACTCAGCTGACTGATAAGAAAAAATTGAGCAAATTGAGGGTTTTTTTTTGTAAATTTGCTCTTTCAAAGAACAACACTAGAGGATTTTCCATGTGTGTGTTCTTACTAGCTGAGAAAGGTATCAGGTTTTCTATGATGTTAATATCACACTATTTTGACAGGAAAAAGATGGAAGATGTGAGAGTTTTGCCTCATATCCTATCATAATATGTAGCTGAGATGGCAAAAACTTCATGCTATGTTACGTGGCTTAGATGTAAGTGTGAAGTGTATTACAACAGATGTTACACGCTCTGTGTGAATAGGCACAAAATGAAATTGGAGTTTGCCTGTGCCTAGTGTTAATTGTGACTAAGTCTTCAGAAAAATTATTTCCTGTGGTTATTTCCAAAAAACTTTTTTTGAAAGACTGCTCTGTTCTGGTTTAGTGTAACCTTCTTCCAAAGTAGAAAATCACTAGCAGTAATTATGAATAAGTTAATGTCAATCATTAAACTATTGAAAAAAAATGTTTGCTTAATTTTTTTTTCCTCAATTCACCATCCATCTCTAATCTAACTTCTATAGTCACCCAGTATCTCAATGCTTTTATAGAAATAGAAAATTCTGTATTTGCTTCCATAAAGTGAAAAGACTGATAATTTAAGTGAGTTGAATTGTACTGATCAATTCTATTGTATTAGCAGAATATGTTAACATTCTGTTATTTTACAGTGTTATCAACTTATCAGTGTATTTATCATTAGGTCAAAGTTTGCACAGATCTTGAAATAAGTCCCTTGGGACTGAACTGTGAACCTCTTGTGTGACCAGCGCAGCCTCGCTGACTTGAGTGAAACTAGTGGAATGACTGAACCCTTGTCAAGCAAACAATGGATTTATTATCTGCTCCTTACTGCATTGTAAGGATATGTAGCTGACAAAATAGAAAGGGTACAGTGATGTTAAAACTAACTTAATAGCATTCAGCATTTTTAGTGTTCCCACACACATTCAAACAGATACATTCCTCTTAGTATGTATTATTTGTTATATATCTGTTTGTCTTTTAAGGACTGTTAAAAGGCAGTGTTAGTTCAAGCCAAATGTTGCAGTCTTTATCAACACATTTTTTTGCCAGAGCTCATATTCTAAAAATGTAACTGTTTTTAAGGAAATAGGATCAGACCCTTAGCTGATATAAATTCTATACAATTACTGCACTGTTTTTAAGTATTGGTTTGTGGATGGTGAAGCATTTTACAGTTTTAAAGACTAGAAACTAAGCTGCTGTGTTTTAAGGTCAAACGCAATGAAAGTATGATGTTGTAAGTCTATAGGTGGTGCTCTTGTCACTAGAGAGAGACTTCATCTGTGGAAAGCTGCAAGTATCATGCTGTGGTTTTATTGCTATTATTTTTGAACCAATCAGTGTCATTGGGAACATTAGATTATGCTACTTCTCATCTATTTTTTCTATATGAGGGAGAATGAGACAATATACACTGTAGTTCTGAAACAGGTTGCTTGGCTGCAGCATATTTTCCAATTACTTTAGCAAGTCTTATTTTGGGGCAGGAATTAGGTATTTGGAGACTTCAAGTAATATACGTTGCATATAACAGACAGCCTTCTACCACATAAACATCCAAACTCTGATGCTTTTGTATGGCTTCAGGATTACCATGGCAATTTTTAGACAGTCGGTGATCAACAAGGAGCAAAGATTGCTCCTCTACTATATATTTGCAGATCAGTAGCAAGTACTGGGATTCTGATAAGTACAGATCCATCTATTTCACATATTTATTTCTGCTATTTTGCAAACTTGATACTTCATTGGAATATAGTGTATGGAGTATATTTTACACTGATAATGGAAATGAAATGGAAACTTATGTGTATATATGTATATATATACACACACAAGCAAAAATGCATGAAAAACACATTAAAAAGGAAATAGTCTGGGTATTATTCCTTCCACCAGCTCTTGTGCCAAGGCTTTTGCAGGAGGTAGGATGAGGACAAGAAGGATGCAGTGAATATGTACATAAAATCTCTTTTGCTGTATTGTGGATTTTAATCTAATGAATAGACAGATTCTGTCAGGGGGGAGGTTTGGGTTTTTCATGAGTATAGCAAAGAACATTAGAAACATCTGATTTCTAGAAGAGTATTAGGAAACTAATTTTTGTGACTAAGTAATTCATTTTATGGTTGGATTGTAGTACTCCCTGTTACTTTATTTGGAAGTGCTATATGAATGTCTACAAATATACGGTTAATGAACAATTATAGAAAACTGATAGTGACTTGAAGTTGTGCTGGCTGGATGGTGGTTTAAAGTATTCTGTATGTTCTGTGGTGAATGTACAAATGTCTATATGTTACCAATCAACAGAACAATGCTGTGTAAGATGACTTGCAACCCTGTATTGCAATTTTGTGCACTGGTTCTGGATATTAGTTTGGTTGTGAAACATATACAAGAGGAAAACGTTATTCTTTTTCTGTGGGGAAATATCAAAATCTTATATTCCCAAGCTGCTTTTGAATCCAATATTTCTTCAATACTAAAGTCTGTGGATAGCAAATAGAAACTATTTGTCTACTATCCAGAAATCTGAATCAACACAGTATTGCTTTTACAAAGCTTCTTGAGATCCATGCTAGATTGAAGAATGATGTACTCGATCCTTAAATAATATTAAAACTGGTTTTCTTTATGAAAAGCTACAAAGTAATTATATGCATTAGCTATTGTTTAACCAAATAAAAGGAAAACCAGTATTTCAAAGTGATAGCAATGGTCTTTCTGACAGTTGTATGATCTAAAGGTTGATTATTAGCTGTATTAATATATATTGTTTAGCTTCTATAAACGCATGTATGAGAAATCTAAGCTTTGATTCACTGCTGTTTTTAAACTACTGACACTTAAACTAGAAGATAGGACTTAGGATCAGTCCTGCTGTTGATTTTACAAGATTTTAGACAAGACAATGCTTTCGCAGAATGGAGATAGAGTAACTGGTATTTACAATAAACTGTCCACTTCATGTTTTTTTAATGAGGCTTTGTACTTAGTAACATATCTGATATCAAAATATCTCTGTCAGAATACAGTCTTCTCTCCTGCCTCATTAAGGTAATTACTAATTGCAGAATCATTGAGGTTGGAAAGAACCTCTTGGGATTGTCTAGTTCAACCGGTTGGTGAAAGCAGGGTCAGCTAGAGCAGGGTGCCCAGGACTGTGTCTAGTTGGGTTTTGAATATCTTCACAGACAGAGACTTTACAATCTCTCTGTGCAAACCTGTTCCAGTGTTTGACTACAGCTCATTCTGTGGCTAGTGCAAACACTAGCAAGTGTGTATATAAAGTGTATAAAATGGATCTTACAATTTTTCAGGAATCTTCTAAAATAGTTTCAGGGAGCATTCTCCCTATGAGAAAAGTAAGGAACAGAATTGTAGCCGAGGATCACCTTGGTCTTAACTCTTTAAACATATAACTAAAATTTTACAATAACATTTATGACTCCCTAATTTTCTTAATTGCTCATTACATAAGTGTAAAAAAAAAAAAAAAAAAGTGAGAATTAGTTAGAACTTTAGATTATCCTTTTCCATTTAAATATAGTTTAATAATTATAAAAGAATCTTGATAGCACTAGTAAATTCAACTGCTCCTTTAATGCTCTCTTGGACATATTCCTCAATTTCACATTGGAATCTCTGAGAAATGTTGCTGTGTCTGTGCATGAAGACGTGACACAGTGATACAGTTTTAAAAGGGGTTTGTACATAAGTGTAAACAGATGAAAAATCAATACAGATGAAAGCAGTAGTAGATGCAAAAGACCTTCTCCATCAGTTGGTCCTTTTTAAGGAATGTGAATATTTGTTTTTGTGACTTTACTCTTTCAGAGACAAAACAAAAAAGGAACCCAAAGATGAAAATCCTAAATTGTTCAAGGTTTTCCTATGTGAGACTAACTGATACTTAGCAAGAAGTTGATGGTAAGAAGGAATTGGCAAAGAAGAGAAACACTATGTGAATAGATATTTTGGTTGGTTTTTTTGTTTCTTTTTATTTCTCAGTCCAGAAGCATTCTGGAAGCACTTCGAAGCATCTCTGGTTTACAGTTACATTTTTTTCCCATTTTGGTAAAGCCTCAGGTGTTTTATTTTTTTGCTTATCTCTGAATCCTTTATTACTACTCTTTGAAAAAGTGTGTCTGAGCAGAACACACTAGCAATTACATGAACACTATTGACTTTTATAATAGGATTTGCAGTATTTTTAGTAATGTCTGAGGTATTTCTTAGGCTTTCTAATACTTCATCTGTTTTTTTGTTACACTCAAGCAGCGAAAAGATGTCTTCATTTCCCAATGATAAATGAATCTCTTTCTCATATTTTCTGATTAGATTGGTCTAGCAATGTGCATATATATAATGTAGCTTACTCAGTTTGGACTTTCACGTACCTGTATGTGGTCCAGCTCTGTATTAGGACACTCTGAATTTGCACAAACTTGTGGGTTCTTGATCTGCTTAAAAACTTGTGTCTGCTTCTAACCTATTTATGGAACACTTTTTCCAAACCATTATTGCTTTAAATAAAAAAACTTAGTGCAAAATTTTTGGATATTCTTGCACAGTCCTGTTGTGCCAAACATTGACCACCTGCTTAGTGTTTGGTGGAGTCACTTTGAGAACACCGTTGACGGAGCATCAGTGGAGTTGAGATGTGGTTTTTCAGGCCAGATGAAGTGTTCCTATACAGCAGCTATATCTAATTCATATAGAATTTTGATATATTTTTAAGCTAACTTTCCTATGAGAAGTTTGTCTTGTCCACTGCATAGATTTTGAGAAGCACGTGAATCTTCATCCAAAAAAAAAGAAGGCAGGGAGACACGGGATGGGCAACATATAGCTATGCTGACAGTTTCAGAAACTACCTAAACTTCAGAAATTTCCCAGACTAGAGTAGTTGCCCTTAGGACTGAAACAGGCTTCTGCTAAGTGGAACTTTCAAATTGAAGTAAATCTCTAGTGGTGTAGACTTCATAATTTGTGGGTCTAAAAGGTTTGAGCCAATTGTCCTCACCTAAAGTAGTTTCATAGCTTTTAACCATGATGCTCTCTTCAATAATGTATTGCCCTAAGGTAAAACGTGTATTGTTTCAGATATGGAGAAGTAGCAAGAGAAAAGTAGTAAACATCCCTGCAGAGCAAACTCAGTTTGCTTTCTCTTTCATTTTTCTCTGGGACTTGGAAGATTTCTACATGAATAACATCCATTACCTATTTAACCCTTTTGCCAGCTAGCCATCTGGGGCTCTGCACAATCTAACGGACTGATCCATCACACTCAGCAAAGAATGGAAAATTTATACAAAAGCTAGTAACTTCAGGGATTTCTTTTAATGGTTTCCAAAGTTTGCTTGGCTTCTTGCATGTTTCAAGCTATTTGTAATTCCAGGCAGGCCAGTGGTCAACCTGCAGCGGATTTTCATCACTTCATCATCAGTGTATCAGGCTATAAATTTGTAGGGTCAGGAGTTTCTACAAATAAATATATAAGGGTTTGTTGACCAACTCAAAAAAACCCTTCCTTCACCCTACTCGCTTCTAGGATGTAACAGATTGCAGTTCTGTTAGTATTGATTTTCCTTAGAAGATTCTAGTGAAATGCATGTGGTAGGAGTGAGGGGAGTGTCTTAATCTAAAGATTCAGTTTTGATTGAATTTTAAAATGCACCGGTGCATGGCCTTGACTCACTGTGGTACTGGCATTTTATCTAGTGCTTAATTGCAATTTATGTAATTGAAATAACCAAAATTTTCTAAATTATCTATGGTAGAAATCTGATATGATTTTTTTGTTGTTTTCCCCCAAGCAGAATTCCAGAATGTTTTATGTTTCAAACTGACCAAAGATTAATTCAATGAGTTCATTTCAAAAATACCTTGATGAAGTATAAATTGAACTGTATGAACTACATACTGTCCCATAGAAGCTGTGTACTGTATTTAACTTTATACCTTTTTACAGAAGTCTAATTTTGAAGGAAAATGCAGGACTGTATTTCCCTGTGTGGTATTTATACAGTGTGGCAGAGTCAACAAGTGCATACGCATATATTTTATTTTCAGATTATAAACACACCTGACCCAGAAGATACTTGAGCAAGTGTAGTGCACCAAAAAGTTATTTTACCAAATTACTATATATATCTATTCAATTCTGGGAAAATATAAAGTTACTAGGGCAGAAAAGCTGTACAAACTCAAAGAGATTAAGGTGTAAAGACTGAAGGTAGTAAAATATCCACAGAAGCAAAGCATTGTACTTGGATATTTTCACTCAGGAACATGGAGAGAGAAGACATAAACCAAACTTTTCTATTTCAAGAAGGAGAAGCTTTTGTGTGTTGCCTGGAAGAAGCTGCCAAGTGACTGGCCCACTAAGCAAAAGCTTATGGTTGTGGAGGAACTGTAGTCACTTGCAACCAGTTGATGTATTATCTAAATCTGTATTAAGAATTTTAGAAATTGAAGAAGATCAAAAGGCATCCTGATTCAGTGATTCAGAACATTTATTAACTGATAAACTTACCTAAGGCAAACAGAGAATTTGTCTTGCTATTTTTCCCCAGAAGGGGAGGAAAAGAAGAAATTTTTCATGAAGGTTTAAATACTAGAAAGTCTTAAAGGAGTGAACTATGAGTTTTAGACTTAGGCAGCTGAGCAGTAGTTTAACCTAATGGATTATTGCACTGACAATACCTTGCAAAGACCTGGAGGGATTTGCACTTTGTGAATTGCTTAGTTTGTTAGGCTTATGTTACTACAAATAGGGGGAACTTCTGTGATTTTCTGCAGAAATATCTAGTTCAGAGTACATGGAGCGAGAGAGGACTGGTCCCTGTAAGTTACCATGCTGCTGATGGTGGGAAATATGACATTTTGCTATATCTATAAAAATGGCCTGAATCGGAGGGCTTTCTTTTCCTAGAACATGTAAATAATAATTTTTTTCTAGTTTTCAAAGTTTCTTGATTAAACTATATCATACATCATATCATATCACTGAAAGTTAAGAGAGAAAAAAATTATACCTTCAGAAGTCTTTGCCCTTTGGGTAACCTACTTTCTAATTAACCTTTAAGTTGTATATAAAATAATAAGTCTTTCTGTAGGAAGTAGAGGTGCCTCTGATGAGGAAAAGAAATTGGTTACTCACCATGTTTACTGTTTGAAAATATTCCCTAATCTCTCCTCAGGGAATTCTCATTAGTTTTCTTACTGGTAGCACTAAACTATATAAGTAGTTTTTCCAAAATATTTCCAGCAGAAGTTTAGAAGTTTAATGGTAAAACTTCAGTTTTTAACGTTATGTATTCCTAATATGAACATGTATAAAAATAGTTCTCATGCAGGTGAGATGCATAGCGGTAAATTTGAATAGCACATACCTAAGTTCTCATTGGTTTAGAACATATAACAATAATTAATTGAAGATTTTTGAAGTTGCATTAATTTGTTGAAAAAGATAAAATTACTTCAAAGAACGTTACATTCCTTTATAATAAGGCAGGCTAAGGAAAATCAAGAATCTACACTGAATTGTGCCTTTCTGTTCTAGTTTCCCTTTCCTGTTTTTGTTACTCTATGCGATACGAGTTGCATAATTCTATGGTCCTGATGAATTACTATCTGTATGGCATTGAAGGCTTCATATACTTACAAAGGGTTGGGTTATACCTTATTTAAAAAGCACAGAAGATTCTTCATGGGCTATATTTGCATTTAGTGATAGTTTTGAAAGAGGGACTGATTATACTTCACAACTGGAACAGAGCTGAATAATAGGCAATTTATGCAAGCAAGATCCAGAGGCTTGTTAAGCTTAAATAGTATATATAAACAAATGTTCCCTGGCAAAACTATGGTTTTCCTGTAATTTTTCAGCATAGGTCCACACAGTTGTTTTCTCAAGATATTGTATTAGCATCCCTGAGCACACTGTGAATGGAGAGTTGTATTCTTGTGCTTTGAATTGAACACAGTGCTGCGTATGGTATGTAGACATAAAAGCTATCGTCATCCCATGTGTCTAGAACAAATATTTGCTTTAGTAGCTTCTTCAGACTTCAGCATCCTGATCTGTATCCATCTATAGTAAATAACTTGTCACCACAGTGCTCATCAAGGGTTCCCAATGGAAAATGTTAAGAATTTAGTCCATGCATCTTTTACCGAACTCTGATATATCTAATTCGAAACTCCAGCATCACAGACTTTCATTTCATTATTGTTAATTGCTCAGAATTAATGAATATTTAGATTCTCATAAGCAAGAGAGAACATTGCTAGTAATTAAGATGTAGTAGGTTATGTGATTTGATTTTGCTTTTACATCTACTTGATAACTTGCCTAAAAGTAATTGGCTTGTATATTTTAGCTGTATTTCCTGATTTCATTTTGAAGAGTCAGATACGATACAGAGCTTGGAAACAGATTACATTCAAGCTGCCACTGTTGTTTGGTATGAATGCAGAAGTTTCCAAAATCATGTTTGTCCCTGGAACTAACACACACACTATTGTAGAGAAAGAAAGAATTAGGAGAAGAAAGGAAAAAAAAAAAGGGAGGGGGAAATGCTGCAAAGTAAAAACAAAATTCTAGGAAAACAGAAAAATCCCTTATTACACAGTAAGTGAATAGGCATCCCCAAATCTATGTATAAGCACTGTCATGTATTCTCTAGCTTTAGTCTCAACATCGCTGATGATGGGGTGTCCTGATTTTTATTCTGTTTGCCAATGGAAAATAATGTGATATTGTTCATGCTGATTTCTCTTCAAACTTGTTTAAAGTACTATTTCAAAAAGGAGCTTATATTAGTATTATGCCCCTTTTTTTTCAGACTGGATCTGCTTGTACATTTATTCCATGGGAATAAATGGGAACCTTGAGCTTTAGTGATGTTTTGGGGTATAGATAAAGGTAGCAACTTATGGCTTAATAGAGGCCACGTAATATATCGGACTGAAGCCACTGAGCTTCATGAGTAGTCAAGTGTCAAAGAAAACATAATTTGATAGAGCTGTTTCTCATACATGTAACCAATCATACAATGTAGCAATCATACAATGTAACNGAAAAATTTCTTTACTGAAAGTATGATTTAGGCATTAGAACCAGCTGCCTAGGGAGGTGGTGGAGTCCCCATCCCTGGAGGCATTCAAAAAACGTCTAGAAGTGCCACTTTGGGGCACAGTTTAGTAGGCATGGTGTTGTTGGGTTGATGGTTGGACTAGATGATCTCAGAGGTCTTTTCCAACCTTAATAATTCTATGATTCAATCTGTGTCGTCTTTGTTTCTTTTTTAACTTTTTTTTTTTTGTAGGGACTTCCACATGCCTGTGTTCTGAGTCTGTGTATTAGGCATGTACATCTATGTTGTGTGGTATTTGTAATACAGAAATTTGGCTTTTGATTAAGAAGGTGACCAAAAATGCACTTCCAGTGTTTGTGAAGCATTACAGTATTTTTGAAACTTTTTTTAAAGCTTTCTAACTAACATATTGTTACTAATGGATTTTCACAGTGCCAACAAGCCCAGTATGATCCCTCTTTCTGCTTCTGCTGAAAGAAAAAAAAAAACCAAAATCCTTAAAAATTAAATTTAACACAAGAAGCAAACAGATGAGTGTGGACTCTTTCATTGTAATGTTACTAAATATATATTTATAAATATATTTAGATTAAATAGCATAATTGATGAAGAATTTCCAAATTATTTGTATGTTTTCCACTGTACTATCTAATTATTATAGGGGATTAATAGTTGCAGTATTTTTTGTAGCTGTCTTACTTGGCCATTGATATGCTTGAGAACAGAGGGAAATCTGGGGCCTGGGGAACAGCAAAATACCCCCTAACCTTCATCAGCCAAAGGTACTCTAACTTCTATAAATGAGTTTCAGTTCTTGGAAAAGTTTTTTTCTGCTCTAGAGAAAAAATTAGTATATGCTTCTGAGTGAAGATATGGTGCTTCTGCCAGTTGTGAGTACCTTGAGCTCAGTTTGTTTATCTGAGCATCTGGAAACATGTAGTCTATACTAGACACGTATAGGCATTCAATATGGCTCATTTCATCTTCGAAGCATCAGATTAGAAATTACTGAAGAGAATCAATTCAGAGCAAAAATGTGAACAGAGATTTTCTAATTTAATTAATATCTTGATGTTACAGAATGTTAGAACAGACTAGGAAACAGATAATGAAGCATCAGAAGTTGTGCTTATTGAAGGCAAACTTTTGTGTGTTTCTAAAGGAACTCTAAAATGTTTCATAAGCACAGCAGATTCCAACTTGATGGGGATACAGGAATACTGGCATTACCACCGTGGACAATCCCCCCAAATATGTTGTTTACCTCCCTTGCAATGGGCTTTACTTTTTTCTGATCCAGAATGGTATTATGGCCTCACAGATACCAAACTACATCTATGGTCCTGTTCTGAGCAATCCCAGAGAAGGGAATACAAATTTAGGATAGTTAATCAGAGAGGACAGTGTCTTTACATGGCTGTTTCTCCCCATTATTATTACTCCACAATCTTCTCAAGCTCTTTTCCCTTTAATGCACACTACTGGAAAAGTAATTAACTTATTTAATTGTGTGATTCTAACAAAGTTTTATTTAGAAAAGTTATAGACCCTTTGCAATGGGAGGGAGTAACATGGAATTTATAGAGATTTGGATTTGCTTCATGTTGGTAGACTGAGTAACACATAGAAAAGGAACTCAAACTTGTCATAGGAAGATACCACATGTGACAAGTCTGTACTGCCCAAACTTTTTTTAAGTAAGTTTCCTGAGAATCACCATTGAAGTGTGAAAACTGTTGAATTTTGGGCATGCAAAAGTAATAGATTAGAGTTTTATCATGAATGTAAATAGATGGCATGTGTCTGCTTTTCATTCCTACACAGTGATCATCTGTATTATGTATTAATACACATAATTAATTATACATATAATTAAATTCATTAAACTACAGATATTTCTTCAGTCAGTAGAGACCTGTTCCTACCACACTTATTGTTGAGTATTTTCAGTAGTTTTCATGTGAATAGAATTTTACTGAAACATGTAGAGAATCTGTTAACACAAAAGGTCTATATCAAACAGAATTATCTTAACAGAGCTACCTTTCTTCTCATATTCTCATGTAGCAACCACACAATTCCTACAATGGCAAAATATTGTTTATAAGAATTTGTGTGTTTTAAATGCAGCTACTTGCTGAACACAAGCAAAAGTGAAATAGTGAAGTTATGTAGCTACTTAGTTTGCTGGCAACTACCATCAGGCATATCATAAGCTACATTTTGGGAGAAGTTACACCTTAAAGTTTTTCATGGAGTAAAATGCTTATAATAATAAAAGAAAAAAAAAGTAATCAAACATTCCATATTAAAAAAACCCAAAGATACACAAGTCTTTATACTACATTCTGAAACAGTGTTGCTACCTCCCTTCAGATAGTTTTCTGAAATATTACTTCTCCTTTCCACTTTTCCTCCCTCCTCCCTCCTCCCCCCACCTTGCATGTTTCCCAATGGCTTTGTCAAGTTTTCATTCCTTTGTTTCATTTGTCACATATGTCTCTTAGTAGTCAATATTTCTTCTGACTGCTGAAGTTTCTCTTTCAGACTGATCCCTGGTGTCCACTGCATTCTACCATGTAACTCCTTCAGGTCTCTCTCTGCTTTAGGCAGCTTTAGTTAATCCCTAGAAACACTGGGGAGTGATAAACATTGAGAACAAGTGAAGATCAATAAGAAATTCCCTGTACTTGTAATTTGAGTAAGAAGCCAGTATGAGTACTTAAGAGGGAGCTTTGTGGACAAATTAGAAATTTTCCCTCTTGTTTGGAAAACTCAGCAAGTCCTTGCTAATATGCAGCAATATATCTTGAATTGAGAGCCAGCCAAGACCTAAAAAGCCTGGTAAATTGCTTACTATTCATTTACTTGCAGAGTAAGTAAATATACATTATGTCTCTGTGATGTATATTCAGCAAATACCTTTCCAGTAAAAGGACATATACAAATCACAGTAATCTTTCTCAGATGCATCGGCTAAACAATTGGCCATGTCTGTGGCTTTTTTCCTTCCTGGAGGTTCAATCAAAAATAGTAACACATTATATCACTATGTTAATCTAAAAAAAATTGCAAGATACATGATACAAGTTATTAATATTTTATAGTACTATTATTTTGATCTTTTAAGTGCTAGATGATGAGTAATAGCAGGTAGCTTTGAAGAAAGGGTCCAAAGACTCTCCAAAACCTCAATAAGCAATTTATATTTCCTAACAGTAATATTTTTCCCAAACTATTCAGCGATAGTTGTTTTGAGGGATCAATCAAAACTAAGTCACTGTTGGTTGCTGCTCCATTTTCCAAAGGGAACCAGGTAGCTGGAGATGAGGTTTCATTTCGGCTATTTTATTCATGTCTGTGCAGGAGAGGATGGATTAGATAAATAATCAAGTTGAATAGTATGTTTGATTTGATTAGTATTAGATTATTAGATATTGATTTCTAGATTTGATTTGAGTTTTTGATTAGCTGGAAATTCACACCTTACCTGATGGGTGTTGTGTTTGAATTAATCCAATGCAATGTTTACTGTCTCAGTCATTTCATTTCAAAGTGTTTTAGGCTGTGTTACTGATCTGAGGACACTTGTGTTATAATGAAATTCCTTCCACATGGAAGAACAAATTCAAGTAAGCTATAGTGATTAAAAAGAGTAGTCTTTTAAACTGGCTTAAAACTAGTTTAAACCTAACTTTTAACTGACTGAAGGTCATCAAGACTCACTGTCTGTGACAAAATCTGTAAATTTCTGAAGGCATTGTATTGATTCCTGTGGGCTTCTTACTAGAAAAGCTATAAAGCAATCTCAAAAATTCATAGGAAATATTATGAACTTGACCATAAAATATATTAATTAGATGTCCTCTTCTGCTGGTATTTCTTTTCTCTTCTTCTTAATGCATTATTTATTTAATTAATATAAAATTGTGAGGTCAGGTTTATTTTCCACAGTACCATTTGTTCTCATCTGAATGGTTTTGCTGTTCGTGATGAACTAGCTTATTAAAGAGCACAGGATACTCTCACTAAACTGGTATTGCTGACACTACCTGCTGCTTTCCTCTTAAAATGATTTCATAAAACATAGTGTATTCTTTTACTAAGTCAGCTAAAATTCTGCTACCTCATCAGTTTACTTCTCTTGATTACACTTGTGTTTCCCAAATTGTCAAACCTACTTTATCCCCTCTTACAACATGATATGGCGTTTCTTCTTTTCATCCATCAGGTTTGATTTTGGAGAAAGAGTCTTTGTGTGCTTCTTGCAATGATAAGTAAGATTTAATCTTTCGGAGAGAATAAAGGAAAAGCAAAAATAATTTAAAAAACAAACAAACAAAAAACAGTAAGAGTAAGTTTATATGATGCCAACGTATATAAGTAATTGAAGGCAAAATGTGCCTCAGTAAGGGTTTTTTGGTACCAACATCATACTCCTACCTGTTACCCTCATCACTTGCTTTTTTTTTCTCCCAGTATCCCTTTTTGTTTGAGTTTTCCAGCCCTGTGCCTGATTTCAGAGGTGGTTTGAGAGTGACTGTCGTTAGATATACAACTATCTGAGGACTCTGTAAGAATGGCAAAACTTCAAAAAATCTGGGGCTTATTTGACATATGGTTTGTATATACAAAAATAGATTTGTTGTTTAGAAGGCATGCAACTTGCAATTTTTTCAAGACCGTTAGCACAGAAGATTGTATATTCAGTACTTAAATGATTCAGAGGGGGTCGGACAAGTTTGTATATATCTCATCACAATGCTCTTGGATTTTGTGTGTTTAAAATTAATAAACAGGAAGCTATTAATAATGTATGAACTCAAAAAAATCTAGGATCTGGAGGTTCTGTCAAAATCTAAAATATCGGCAGAGTTAGCTTCCACTAAGCACTTATTTACTTTGTGTGATGCTGTCAGGAAACATCTGGTTAGCTGTGCTTCTTTGTAAAATTTTTTACCTATGTTATCCTCTGGACTTAGCTTGTTTATATTATTCTAAAAGGTTTTAGCTCTCTTAGCGTTATGTAGCTGAACTAAGTTTGGTGACGGCTCAGTGCCTTGTTTTGATTTCTTCTGGTGTTTCAGTGAGTACCTCTATTGCTTGTGTCAAGGATTTTCTGTTTGACTACAAAAAGTTAGAGTGAATTAGAAGAAGAAAAACAATCTACCGGGAATACTGTAGGTTTTCCACTGACCTGAATTCAGAAGGAAAGAAATTATTTTCTCTTGGCTAAGCTCTGTACTTGTCTGCAGTAAAAATCTGACATAAACTTTCATTCAAAGTTTATTGATATAAACGGAAACAGCTCCATTGGCTTATATGGAATTTGGATCAGGTACTTAAAACTGGTGTTATGAGAAAAAAAGACAATCACTAGATATTCTGTGAACTTGTAGAAACGGGTATAGTGAATTTATTTTGTACAGAATTTAGTTACCTGATGTTGTGAGGCCAGAGATAAGATGTTGTTCTCCTCTTGGTTGTTCATCTGAATTATTGCAGTGGCACTGGTACAGGGGAGTTGAGTAAAGAATTAAATGTTACGTGATTTCACAGGTTTGATCTTCAGAATACTATTAATGATCTGGGGAAGTACCTGGAATTTAAAACAGCCTCTGTTTGCTCTTGGGGATGCCTCTAAATTGTAAGAGATGGAAACTGAAAATACATCCTTCCTAGCTGCTCCATGGTGCACTTGCCAATTAAATTCAAGATTATATGTGTTCATTAGTTCATATTAAAGATTTTTTAAAAACTCTAAACATTCTTTTCAATTTAATACTCTTTCTTTGGCAGTGTTGGTATAGCCTTGCCTCTGCTTAAAGGGAGAGAAATTGAATAATCTGTAGGGACCAGCCACAAAATTGAATACAAAGACTTTACATCCTTATGAAATGAGCAAGTCCCTTAAATGCTGACAAAAAAATAAAGAGCTAAGTTTAAAAAAAAAAA